>JARHVA010007535.1:522500-661325 GCA_037957365.1 Torreya grandis | reverse complement strand
TTTATCATTCTAGGCCAAAAGTACCCCCAAGATATGTTCAATTGTAAAGATATAAATTTATAGGGGTTTACCCAGTGTTGGTGGGATAAATACTAGTGGGTTTGATAAATAGTTTTTTAGTTTCTCAAAGGCCTCATGATAGTCAAAATTATATTGAAAAGATATGCCCTTATTAAATATATGAGTGAAATGATGGTAATGATCAACAAGTAAAGAAATGAAGTGATGAATATATTGGATTTTACCTTGCAAACTTTAGATCTATTTCATAAAAAAAAGGGGGAGGAATTTTTATGATGGCCTTCAATTTGGATTGATCCAATTCAATTATGTGGCAAGAAATAATGGTCTATAAGTATTACTAAGATGAATACAAAGACACATTTATTCAAGTTGAGGTGCACTTTATACACAGGAAATCTCTTAAAGATATTCTATAAAATGTGTGGAAGTGTGGCCCATGATTTAGATTTCCAGAATGTCATTAACATAGTATTCAATAATTTCATACATCAATTCATGGAATATGATAGTAATCACATTTTGGTATGTGGAAATAATATTTTTAAAGCCAAAAAATAGTACTTGATAGCAAAATATTCCCTAGAAAGTGGTGAACATTGTTTTGTGTTGATACTCTAGTGTAATCTTGAACTAGTTATACTTTAAAATCCATCAATGAGTGATAAAATTTCATACCCTATTAATAAATATATAATCTTGTCAATGTTAGGCAATGTAAAATCATATTTTTGACATGTTTTTTTATTTCCATGAAGTCTATGCATAAAAGAACTCCTTCTAGTTTTTTACTAACTAAAACAATGTTGGATATCCATTCTGAGTAATCAATAAGGTTAATGAAGTTTTCCCCCAATTTGTTTTCCAATTATTTTTTAACTAGAATAGAAATGCATGGATTCATATTGTGTAATTTTTTTAAAATAGGTTTGACATCTAGGTGCACAATAAGATGGTGTACAACTAGATACAAATTTAACCCAAGCATATCCATATAAGACCATGTGAATATATCAATGAACTTTAAATAATGATAATGATAAATTCACATTCCTCTATGGTGAGGGACACACTAAGCTTAACCATTATTTTTTCATAAATTATATTTATATTATCTTTAATGGTATCTTCCACTAATAAATGTAGAACCATATTATAAGAAAGCTGGTACAAAGGAAAATTGATCCTCTTCATCTTATTGTGGTCCATTAGGTCCACTTATGTAAGAATAATCTCAATCCCCTAGTTTAGGTAGTGACCATTCAATGAATTTTTATATAAAATTTATCACTAACTGAGTAAAAACCCATTATTTTTATGCACCAATACCCAATCCAAAGGTTATATGTGAATGTGTATGAATCTAAGTTTCTTAAGAAGGGACATGAATTTATACATCCCTTAGTGCTTGAGCCAAGTTTTAACGAAAGGATTCATATTTTTCTTTAATTTTTACCTAGTATAAAATTTCCTCATATAGGTTTTCATGAAAGTAACTCAATGTTTAATTTCATTTGTTATTATGACTAAATAAGTTCACATACTCTCTAAAGTAGATGGTAAGGTCTAACATTATATCAAAGCCTTATTTATGATCTCTAATTGGTAGAACATCTCTTAGACCTATAAATTATTATATTTCCTCTTCATTCGATAAGTCATCTAATGGTATGGTGTGATTTTACTGATCCCAATTAATTAGTTTAGGGTAATGGAGGATAAGCAGAATTTGAATAAAGGAAGTGATAGTGAGAATGAAATTTGTATCGAATAGGTTTGTGTTAGTGAGATAATCATAGATACTATAATATGACTATGCATCACTTCCAAGATCTTCTTTGTTATATGATAAATGTGTATCACTCTCAATATCTGAGGGATCACCCCAAGGTAGTTTGTATCTAATATATTGACTACCTTTGTGTTTAGTAATAGAAATAGGCTCAATAATACCTTATTATTTTGGCCCTATGAATTTTATTTTATAATCTTGATGCTTTAAGATTATGTTAGGAATAGTATAATTGGAAATATGATTAAAAAAAGGGAATTATTCATTATATAAACATGAATCCTTAGAACTATTAGGTTGGTTTTGATTTGGTGGTAATTTTAACAAATATAAAAGGGCCCTTTAGATAAAACCCAAAATTTTTGTGTTGTATTATGTTTGGTCTATCATGAGATTTAGTAGCCTTAGGTCTACCATGGGATTTGGGAGATTTTATTGATTTGATAATGTGTAAGTAATCTTCAATGATATAGGTGATAATACCCTTATATTAAATTAATAAGTTAGAGTTAATCTAGGGAGAAGGAGAAAAAGAAGTAGACACAAGGTCACTTGGGTCAATGTAATTTGATTGAAGAGATTTAACAAATTTCTCTTTATATTTTTTTTGTGTATAATCAATGCTAAGATGGTAATTATATTGACCATATTTGGATTCAAGTGTTTAAAATATTGATATGGATATAAGTCACTAGGAATAATGACTTCCATTTAAGAATGGGGTATTTTTAAGCATTGGTGAAGGGTTAAGGGAACTACACATTTTTCATGGATCTAAGGGTGTCAAAGAAGTAGATTTTAGGGTTATTAATGTTGATAACATGGAAAAGGGTGTCATGGGTGATAGGCCCAATGATGATGGGTAAGAAAATAGTTACATGTGAGTCTCTCTTTGCATTATCATATGTCTTGATTGTAAAGGTATCTTGATACAAATTAGCTAAAGTATACCCCAAGAGTTATATAAATTTTAGTGAAGTTATATTGAGGCCTAAAATATTGTATATAATAACCCAATTAATACTTAGGTGGTTTATGATGGCTTCAATATGAACATGACTATTGTGTAGGGTACTAAGGGATGACATATCACTCTAGTCAAATGTAAGCTATCAACTATGGGATAAATGCCCCACACATGATTATAATGTGGAAAAATCAATGTTGTTTGGAACCTTGGATTATCATATAAGGTCATAAAATATCTCCTTATAGAATTTAAATGTACATAAGAGATTCATAATATAAATATACACCAGTGTCTTGTTTAGTTATTCCATAATATTTTATGGCTTCTTAGTGAATGAAAAAGGTTTGGCCTTTGGAGTCAAAGAATTTGGAATGGAAGTATTTTTTAAAGTAGGTAATGGAACTCCAACCATAAACTTTGCATATCTAGTTACAAAAATTTAATCTTGAGATGGTAAAGGATTACTTGAATTAGAAGAAGATGACATAGGACCTAAGATAGTAACCCATGGCCATCATGGATAAATAATTTTATTGTGTGGTAGAGAAGGGCCATTAAGATGTGAAGGAGGAGGTCCCTATATAGATAGGTAAACACTTTGAGTTGTGTTTGATGGTTACTAGGAGTTGATTTTGATAGTAGCTATATGATTATTAGTAATTTGACAAACAATATTATTGTAGTTATATAGCACATCATGGTAGATAATTTTATTAGCCTAGTAATATTGACCTTGATTATAATTTCCATGATTCTAATTCTAATTCTACCCTTGATTCTGAATCTAATTACTAATTGGTGTTGATTGATATAATTATGCTTTAGAAATGGGTCTTTGTAGATAACCATGTTTGGTTGTGTAAAAATATTGTATATATTTGTTATTAATCCTAGGTGTCTAGATTTTGTCTTATTAAATAAGTTCTCCATTCCCATAAAAATAAGAAATGCTAGTTTTGGGAATTTGAAGTGAAAAATCTTCTTTGATTATTTACTGTAGTGTTTTTTCTCTTTTCAAATTAAATCATGAAATATATTTTCAATTGAATTTTGTATGAAATATGGCCTATCATTGGTATCATATCCTAGAATATTTAATTTATTTTTACTCTCCTCATTTTTAGTTGTACAAACTTGAAAATGAATAATATATCTTTCAAAAGTTACTCTTTCTATGTTCATGCCTATGTAATGACAATAAAAATATATAGTGGTTGGTTTTAAAAGTTTTAACATGTGTTTCAAACATACATACTTATCAACCTATATATTATGTTATTTTTGAGTGGCATTTCTACTAAAATATGGAGTGATAGTCTTAGGTAGCATAATTGATAGATGTTTTGATAATTTGGATTGTATAGAACCTTTCTTTGACATGATCTAAGGAGGTGTCTAATTCTACAATTAGATAGTTTTAGCATGGAATAATATCTATTGTTCATTAATGACTTACACAATTTTTGAAAAAACTAAAACTGTCTTTTGACCTAAGGTGATGCAATCATTTTGCATAAAAACAAAAAAATCCCTTTGTATATAGAAAATGTGGTATCCTTCTCTTTTAAAGTGTTCTACAATGGAAACTACAATCAGACAATACACTTGGCACTTGCATAAGTGTAATATTATCATCTTAGAGCATGGACATTATTCTTTGAAGATTGTGTACATATTTATTTTTCCAATAGTATAATTAAATCTATCAAATAAAATAATGAAGAGGTACAATTTTAGGATTTTTTATTTAAAAACCAAATTTCAATTTTTTAAATGCTCTTATTCAAATTTTGAAAATCATTTAAACTTTAAGTAATTTTTCATTGAAATTATCTTAAAAATATATTTTAAGAAATTTTTTAAAACAAAAACCAATTTTTGTAAATACAAGGAGAAATAAGGAGAGCTACTCTTTTACCCATTCATTATTATTGAAAGCCATAAATCTATAAATTAAAAAAAAAAAAAAAAAAACTAATTATATTGATGTATGATGTTTTATTTTTAATCTAGTGCTAATAATAAAATGAATCATTTTTAGTTTGATTGTGTACATATAAAAGGGGACAATTTTAGAGTGATAAGGAACCAATTGAGGTTAAACTAAAAACTAAAAACTAAAAACTTTTAAAAACTCTAAGCTCTAAAAACTCAAAAAAAAACCATGCATTCCATCAAATCTATTATTGGTAGTATAATTATGAGTAAATATAGTTGGATATAGTAGTTTAGGTAAGTGTAACACACTCATCTTCAATTATCTATGGTTCAATATTTATGATGGGGAAAAACAACTAGTTAAACCAATAGGGAATGCAAAGGATACTCAAGGATAGAATCAAAAAAACTAGAATGCATTGGCCTTGATGAGGGCATCAATGGATGGAGATGTGCTTCATCATATACAAGGGTGAAGAAAACCATGGGAATGATTTCACAAACTGAAGGAGCTATATGATTCCCACATATAGTTGTAATTCATTCAGTTATAGTTGAAGTTGTTTAACCTAGTGCTAAAATATGGTGATGTGATGAGATTGGCTTCAAGGATATGTCCCATAAAGCATGATGTAGAAGCAATGGGTGTCAAAATAAACATCTATATTACCATATACATAAAATCCCTTCTTCCCAACTATTCAAATTTTTAGATTCTCTACAAAAAATTAATATTTTGAAGATTTTCACATTTGATCAATTAGTTATAAATATGGTAGAAAGAGAAAATCATTTGTGGAAGAAAAAATGAATCCAAAATAGGTGAAAGTGTGTTTTATGTTAAATAAACTTATTCCAAAACATTAAACAAGGCCACATATTCCAAAAATAAAGGCAATAAAAAATATAAAAACAAGTACAAGGGAAAAGGTGTTAAAAATGAAAATCATGGTGGTTAAAAAAAATATGATAAACTTAACCTCTACTACAAATGGTGTGATATAAAAGGAAACCATGAGAATCATGAACATGGGAATCCATGGGAGAAAATTAAATCATACCATAATAAGAAAGAGGAAAGATCAAAGAAATAATCAAAAGAGTTAAACCTAGCCCAATTCATGAGTGAATGTGTGTTTTTTAGTATAGATGATGAATAAAATAGTGTCTTAATTAGCTCTTCATAGTTTGATGATTGGGTTCTTGATACTAGTTCCATTCAACATATTAATTTATGAAAATACTTATTTGAGGAGTACAATGAATAAATTTGTGGGTCAATATACCTCATAAATAAATCAAGTTTGCAACCATAGGGAAGAGGTATAAATTGACTCAAGTGTCTAGGAATTCTAGATTATAAACTTGAGAATGTTCTCTACCTTACTCAATTGAAACAAAAAAATTTATACCTAGTTTTCAAAAGATAACAAGGCCATTCCATTTTTTTAGATAATGGTGTTGTCATAATCATGAGTAAAAGTGATAATTTTGTCATCTTGACTAGATATGAGGAAATAAAACTACTCAAACTCAAGAGTGAACCATTAATTCCAATTATTGTGCTCATCTCATAGAATATGTAATGCCTCCAAACATGTTGAGGCAATATCAATTTGGGCACACTCACTATAAAACCATTCATGCATTACAAAATAATGGTGTTGTTGACATGTCTACATTGACCAAAAAATTATATGAAAAGTGTGAAACTTGTAATTTGGATAAACATGCAAGAGAACCATTTATAAAATCATAGTGGAAAGTTGATATAAAATTGAAATTAGTTCACTAAGACTTGTGTTATCTTCCAATCCTCTCCAATGGAATTCATAAGTAGTTAATGTTGTTTATTGATCACTACAGTAGGATGAATTGGATATAATTTTTGAATAAAAAATAATAAGCCTTGAAGACTTTTCAAACGTTTTAAAACATGATTGAAAATGAAGTTCAAACCCACATTGAGACACTTAATAAATATAATGGTGGTGAATTCACTTCAAAAAAGTTTTAGTCTTGACTTGAGAGAAATGGGATCAAACACCATCTCATAGTTCCTTACAATCTTTAAAAAAATGGATTTGAATAAATAGTGAACAAAACTATGATGAATATGTTTCATGTTATGTTTTACAACAAAGGGGTAAATCTGTACTTTTGGGCTGAAGTAGATAAAACCATAGTATACCTCTGCAAGAAATCACCGTCAATAGCCCTATAATCTAAGACTTTGTATGAGATGTATTGGTCATCTTCCTTAAGTGTGGCATATTCATATTTTTAGATCCACTTGTCACACATTGAATCCAAAGGATAAAATAGATAAGTTTGACAATAGGAGTAAAAAATGCATCCACTTGTAATATTTTGTATCCTCCAAGGCATACATTCTATACAATGAGAAAGAGAAGAAGTTTCTTGTCATAAGAAAAGTTATGTTTTATGAGTCTACAAAGGACAAATAGCATATTCATCATACATTGAGTTAACTTGACAAGTATACAAAGTTTTATGTCTATAAAGAGACTGATTTGGCTGCTCTATACAATGAGTTGAGGACACACAACTTGGAATATATTAATTTTCTATTTTATCCTATACATGAGATTGAAACTCCACTTGAAGGAGAGAGTGAAACTTCATCACATATTAAATAGGGGAAACTAGAACAAAGGGAAGAAAGTTATGAAACTTTAGAATATGAACTTGAAGCACTTAAAACATAGAAATAGATGCTTAAATGAGATACTCAAACATTAAAATATGTGAAACTTGAGTAAATTAGGAAAATAGACATAAGAAGTACACATGCAACTACATCAAAATCAAAAAATTACCTTGAAGAAATTCAATATAGAATTGAAAAGATCATCTTGAATGATTTTATATAAGAATAACTCAATGTTACATTTGATTCAAATCCAACATCTTTAAAATAGGCTAAGAAGCTTGAATCTTGGAGAAAATAAATGAAAGATGAGTATAATACATTGGTCAAAATTTTGACTTAGAAATTGGTTGATCCTCCAAATGGCTAAAACCCTATTGATTGCAAGTGGATCTCCCAAAGTAAATACAAGGCTAATGGCTCAATTTAAAAGTATAAATAAAGGCTTATCACAAAGGGATATGCTTAAAAATAAGGAATTGACTATAATGAAACCTTTCCACCTACAAAAAAATGGATTACTGTTATAACCATGTTGGCTTTGTTAGCTCACAATGGATGAAAAGTTCACCCAATGGATGTCAAAATTGCATTCTTGAATGGTGACATCAAGAAAACTATGTACATGACACAACCCAAAGGTTTCATAATAAGCAAACAAGAGCACAACATGTGAAAACTAGAAAAGCCATTGTATTGTTTAAAATAATCCCCTCAAGCATGGTACAACAAAATAACTGAGTACCTCATGAATATGAACTTCAAAAGTTTTGAGTTTGATGTTGCAAATATTTTAGTCAAAACAATTGACAAAATAATTGTATTTTTGGTGGTGGATGTTGATTATTTGTTCATCATAGGGAATAATTTATGATACTCTACAAAATTTAAACCAAAGTTGATGAAAAGATTTGAAATGACTGGTTTGGGTTATCTTTATTACCATTGGGTATTAAAGTTATTTTAACCTTTTAAGACTTAATAAATGTACATCCTATGACTAGACTAAATCAAGGTAATAATATAAAATAAATACATCCATTGATTTTTTATATAATTTACTAGCTTTGACCTTTCTAAAAATAACAATAAATAATGCAAGAATTAGCTACATAACAAATGAGATGGATTATTTGGAGGATGAAAAATGAGATAGAATCTAATATAAGTGTTTTAAATATCATCCCAATTTCAGAACCTCTCCTAGATTGTAGATCTATAATTGGATAATAGTGGCATTATTGGAAATGTGGTGGTAGTGTCATGATATTATAAATAATTTCCTTTATGTAGGACTATTTTGAGCTTCTGGGTACCTGTGTCTAAATATCTGAGGTCTGTTACTACATACACGAGTTATAAATCCTTTTATATATTACGTATTTTGAATAAATTTGTGATAAAATTGTAATACTCCATGTAGCTAGGGCATATAGTTGATACAAGTTGAGAAGTGTGTTTATTAGTGGGGTAGGGTAGACATCCTCAACACCCCATTGTGATGAGAGTTTATTACATACCAATACTTTGAGGAGGAATCAAGCCTAATGTAGTTATCCCCACTTAAGTAATGGTGAAATTTTAAGTGAAGCCAATACTATAGTGGCCTTGAGTGCCTTGAATGTGCTTGAGATTAGAAATATTGGTAAGCTAAGTTTAGGAATATTGTAGATGGTAGTATGCAAAATTAGGGTAGAATAGGGATTGATAACCTTAATTGTGCACAACTTATTTTGAGTTTGAATATGTATTTTGAATCTTACTTCCATCTAGTGGTTAGAGGGATAAAATTCATGTATATATATTATTATAATGATTATGTGTGTTCTAAAAGAGGTTTAGGCTAACCTTATGAGGTTATATATTAAAACAGATGTTTATTTGTGAAAAATATAGGGAAAAGACATTGGCATCATTTTTTGGACACTAGTGCCATGTGGTTTTAGTTTCCTTATTATGGTTCTAGTGTCCAAGTGGCATAATACTAGCCATGAAGGGCCAAGATCAAGGTATGAGGGTTTGAGACTACTTTAGGGATGATTAGGGATGCTTGTGACCCACACAAAGGCTAGATAAATGTGATAATAGGATTTAGGATAGGTCTATGACTAAGCTAGGGATATGTAGTCTCAATTAGAACTATTAACACTTAAATACCAATTTTAGGTGATTAAACTCCCCTCTTTATTATAAAAATGTATCAAAGTGAAATGAATAAGATAAAGGAAAAAAGAAGAATATGTGGAGTTACCTAAGAGGTGAAGCCCATGAAGCTGGGTCTAAATATGTGATGTTGTGTATGAGTATGTGAAACATGATCCAATGCATGTCCTAAAAGTAAAATATGTACAAATAAATCCTTAATTAATATATATCAAATGTAAAATAATAAAATAAGTAAAAAGGTAAAACTAAGTAGAACTAGGTAAAGAGATAGGAGAGAGAGGAAAGGATTGAATACACCTCATTGGGTACATGAACCAATGCATAAAATTGGTGATAATCTATGTTTGTGCATGTATATAGTGATTAATAATTGAATATCTTGGAGTGATTTTATGTCTTATACAATCCTCATATGTGGGTTGTTCAATAAATGAATCTGATTTTGACTCCATCATTGCCTACCCTTGTTTGGTAAATCATGACCTATGAATAACTTAGAATGGATTGATGTTGAGTCCAACCCTCTCATGTAGGTGGATCAAGAAATAAATTATGATATGACTTCATCATTTCCCACCCATGTGTAGTAGATGTATTTAAAACTAAAAATACATGATGTAACTAGAAATATCTAACTATGTATGTCATCTCCACAGTCACTCAGGTATATTAGGTGGCTCTAGGCTACTCAATAATGCCAACCACTACAAATGGAATAAGACCTAAAATTAGTGTGCAACCTATAATAAGATGGTATGTGTTAATATCATAGAGAATGGCATATAATTTTTCATTCTATCTAATCAACCAGTGTGTAAGTGAGCATACAAAAATAATGTATCGTGCACATGCCCCCAAATATGATATCCGAGTTTATGGATTTTGGACTAAGTTATAATAATTGATATATGGGTATCTAAATTTAATATGGGAATGGTCATGATATTAATGATTCCCAAAATTTGAGAAAAATTATATGAATATGAGCTAAACTAGTATGAATGTGAAAAAAATTGATAAATATGTAATTGAGTCTATGCAAACCTATATTCTACCTATTTTACTTTTCTAGCCAATCTAGGTTTTTATAAAAGTATTACTATTATATATTAGTATCATGTCTTAGATAATATTTCCATTATTACAAATGTGGTGTTAATGTCCCAATTTTGGCATTGGTGTCCTTTTGGTTTTATTTTTTGCACTTGTGTTGATCTATGTATCACTATTTTCCCACTATGTTTACCTAAGTCTAATTTTTTTAATCTAAGCCTGTGTGTTAAAAATATATTGTGAGTGGAATAGAGAAGCCCAATTTCTCTAACAAACCCATGCGAATGCCCCCTCTTTTGTGGGTAGTTTTTGAACCTATGAAATAACTATCCTCAAAATAAAAAGCTATGCAAAATGTGTGTTAGTTGGAGCATATATGATATCTACATAATAATCTAATATAATGTGCATACATAAAATCATAATGTAAGATAATTTGAGCATAAAATTTTAATGTAATATATACATCATGTCTATCATTCACAAGGGTGTCAATATAAATATAAAAATCTTTTAATAATAAATCTAAGTAAAAAATTGAGTAACTACCTAGGGGGTGGGGCATGATGTCCATCATGACACCCAAGTAATAAGGGGAGATGCATGAGGTCCCTCATGGAATATAAAACTTGAGTGTGTAATAATAAATTGATAAGTATCATGTCCATGATGCATATAATAAAAAATACATACAACACACATGAGGCACACACAGTAGTCTAAGGGGCCATAGTACAAGGGACATTGGCACATGCCACAAAATTTTAGAGAACAAGACATACAAATACATTAAAATGTACACATATGAAAACAACAAGTAAGTTATCTTAAATCCACATAGAATTACATGTTCAAATATCTACATACATAATTAGGAAGTCACACATAAAGACATGGGTAATGTCCAAACCATATATATTATGAATAAAAGTGGCACATATCCAAATAGCAATGACATATTCAAATTCCCTTGAATAGAAGAAGCATAGAGAGACAATCAAGTCTAAACTAGGAAAATTATAAATTGAAGTATTCATGAATATGTAATATAAATCTATGTAGGAGATATGATGCACATATACTGAGTCTAAAGTAGTAATAATTGGAAAAAAATATTAGTAAGTGTAACATGATCAATATCAAGATATAACAATTAGAAAGCTATGATGTAGAGTATATAAATATAGAACATAGCAATCAAAACTATGTATAGGGTGCCCCAAAATGGGTGAATGCATTATATGAGGAACCCATGTATATATGTAGATACCCCCACTGGGTAGATAAGAGCAAACCTAGATCATTTTAGTGGAACTAAGTTCTATATTAATCTACTAGCACTCAAAAAGAATAAGTGAAGCATGTATGCATGATAATATTTACTATATTAAGATATCTAGTATGTGTAATGTATATAAAATATAAGAAGTGTAAATATAGCAATGCATACAATCCATAATTTTGTGTTTTCTAAATAAATATTTGTTTTTTTGTTTGTTTTTGAAATATTATATAGTTTTTATATATTTTGGATATAAGATATGTAAAATCAACATGAAAATAAACTATGTATACGTATCAAGAGAGAAGGAAAGAATGTATAAGAAGTGAGGAGAAATACTAATCGATGAGTCTCACAAGAGACTCATTATCAATGTGGCCTATTTAAAATAAAGGAACTATGATCATGCATTTTGTATGAAATGGAAACTATGGTCCCATAATCTATTGTATTAAGTGATCTATATCTATCCCTACCTATGGTTTGATGTTAATAATTTATAAAATTAACTATAGAGTGATGATAGTAATATATGACATTGATTATGGTGTTCTATGAAATATAGGGGTCTTAGCAGCCAATCTAGTATAAGATATTGTCAGTGGCATAGGTGAAACTCAATAAGACAGATCTTGGTAGAAATTGAGTAGAGGGATACCTTATATAATCTATAACATATATTTGATGTATGGGTCTCTCTAATAATGGTCTATATGGGAGAGTGTGCATACATGTAAACACTTTAGGTGTATACCTCACCTACACTAGTGGCTTCATTGAAATCTATGGTTTACTAATAATAACTATGCTCATAGATGTAATTAGTAATTGGGTTGTAACTAGTAACTTCATTGTAATGGGTAACTATGATGAAATTGGTAACTATGATATAGTTAGCTATGGGATGGTAGAGGATACTCATATGGAGGTCCCTCAACTTTGAATAATTTACATGTATATATTTTAAGCTTTGTGCATTATAGATGGGATGGATCATATCTACTATATCTATGGCCTACCCAATAAGATGACAAATATTCCTACACTAGGTACTTGTAAGAATCTAGTTCCCACATGTGTTGGTCTAACATGTAATGTAAGTATAATCTCCCTAATATATCTCTAAACATGGCCACTAAAACCACTGATAACAATGTCTATAGGGGATATATCTTACTCTAAATATCCCAAATTTTGTAGAAGTGTGATAGTTTACATGATATTACTTGACCCATTGTCAACCATAACACTCTAGATAGGATGATGATCTATGCAAGCTCATACAAAAAGTGAATATAAATATGTATCATCATCAATAATCTCTTACTCTAATAAAGTGATGAGTGGTCTAAATATAATTCTAGTGTAGTACATATCAATGATATTGTGTAATAGGTGTGCCTCCTCTATATTAGTATGATATGATTCTAGTGGTGGATGTACCTGATACATGTATTGAAAACCTTAAGTGTTCCCTACTTGAATTTATATGTGCTTTGTAAATAGAGCTAATGATATTTTAAATGCCTTAGCTTTTGGGTGCTATGCTTTGGGTGCCTTTGTTGGTATGCCCACATCAATAATGTTATCCTCAATCAAATTTTGTATCTTATTTTCAAGTTGATGCATCTATTTTTTGTATGGTTCAGTGCCTTGTGATATTCATATAATACATTAGAATCATATTTATTTGAAAGAGGTCATTTTGTATCAACCTATTTTATGGGATGGAGAGATATGGCATTGCATTCCAAGATATTTTAAAACATGTGATGGTGATTATGTAAGGTTGGTAAAAAATTTGCATGGAGGAGATAATAAAAATAGGTGAAGAGAAGGCTCTATAGATGCATTAAATGTGGTCTTTGGATCACTCTTAATTTTAGTGGCCCTTACCTTATATTGAGGCTAACTAGAACTCTTAATAGTTGATTATGATCTAGTTGTATATTTTATTTTCCCCATGGACAGAATATTTAATTCTCTTTCTTTTATTATGTGGCATTAATTTTTAAAAGTTGGAAACTTCTTAAACAACATAGCTTCATGTAATATTGGTACAAGACTATGTTTCAAATTGTCATGAAGCTCTTTATCTACCATGGGGATAGTCAACTTAGCTAATATAATCCTATATCATAAGACATATTCTATAATAAGCTCATTTTATTTTTGTTTCAATTATACAACTTGAACATATAAGATCTTATCACTAATTTTTATGTAAAAGTGTGCTAAATACATGTCTACCAATGGATTGAATGTGGGGATAGAGTGAGTTGGTAGATCATAAAACCATTATAAGGAATAATCATTTAAAATCTATGGAAATAACTTAATGAGGAGAAAATCATTAGACACATATTCCAAACATGTTATGTGAAAAGATAAAAGATGGTGCTCTAGGTCCCCCTTACCATCATACGATGTAAGCTTAGGTGCTATGAATCCAAATGGAAAAAGAGTTGATGCTATGTGATGTGCCAAAGGTTTATGTAAATAACATCAGAATCCAAGGCATGTGATAACGTAGTGTATCCCTTCTCAAGATGTAATACCTTATTCTAGATATTATGAACCTCATGAATAAGGGATTATATATCCAAAGTGAAGTAACTATCACTAAGAGTTATAGCTGTCACAGAAGGTTGTTGAGTTACAATTGGCTATTTTTCTAACTGAGTTGGTCCCAATGTAGGTGTAATAATGTTATTAATTGGGGGAGTTGAAGACTAACCATTTTTGTTATTTTTAAAGTTATTCATGAATAATATTGATAAGGTCATCTTGCATATATAAATGTTTGGAAACAAAATCTTGCAATCATCTTTTATTAGTTTCATCAAATCGGTTGTTGAATTATTCCATTATAATTTAGGGAGTAGTAAAATAAATTATTGTATATTTTGAACCTTTAAAATAAATTTAATTTATGAAATATTATAAAAATAAAATATTGAAACAAATATGATATTTTATAACTAATATTTGATCATAGACAAAAAATATATATATAATCTAAGAGCATCTAGGGTTAGGGTTTAAGCAATGTTTAAAGTGAGTTAGGTTCACCAAATGTTTTAACCTTTTAGGACTTAGTAAATTTAAATCTTACATTTTTTAAATATATAATTAGAATAAATTAGGGTAATAATATGTAATAAATATATCAACTAATTTTTTTTATAGAATTGATTAGCTTTTACCTCTCTAAAAATAGTAATAAATAATGTAAGCAAGAACTTAGCTAGAAAATAATTGAAATGGATGATCTAGAGGCTGAAAATTGAGGTAAAAGCTTCTCTAAGTATCAAAAATAGGATCCCAATATGATAATATCTCCTAAATAATATCTCCATAATTGAACAATAGTTCCATTATTGGAAATGTGGTGGTAGTGTCCTAACATTAGTGGTAGTGCCCTCTATGTAGGACTATCTCAAGCTATTGGGTTCACCTATGTTTGGATCTCTGAGGTATACTCCTACATGTAAAAGTTTTAAAATGTTGTATATTATCTATTTTAAATGAATTTATGAGAAAACCATAATCCTCCATGTGTTTAGGTAATTTAATTGATATAAGCTAAAAAGTATGCTTGTTAGTGGGGTAGGCTAGACATCTTCAACACCATGATATGATGAGAGTTGCCTACGTACCAATATGTTGAGGAGGGATCAACAATAATGTAGTTATTCTCATCTAAATATTGGTTAAATTTTAAGTGAAGCTATTATGATAGTGGCCTTGAGTGCCTTGAATGTGCTTGAGATTTTAAATATAGGTAATTTGAGCTTAGGATGGTTGTAGATGGTAGTCTACAAAAGTGGGGGAAAATAGGGCTTGATAACGTTAATTATGAAAAAATTGTTCTGAGCTTGAATGTGTATTTTGAATCTAATTTCCATATAGTAGTTAGAGGGATAAAGTTCATGTATATATATCATTTTTATGCTTGTGTGTGCGCTAAAAGAGGTCTATGCTGACCTTAAGATGTTCTAGGTTTGAAAATATATTAAGTTGTGAAGAAGAGAGGGAAATTACATTAGCTTCATTTTTGGGACACTAGTAGCATGTGGTACTAGTGTCATTATTATGGTGTGAGTGTCCAAGTGGTATAACACTAAGAATGATGGATAGGATCAATAAATAAGGGTCTGAGACTTCTTTAGGGATGATTAGGGATGCATGTGGATCGTATGAAGGTTGGATAAGTGTGATAATAGGCTCTAAGATAGGTCTAGGGATAAGCTAGGGTAGGTATTTTCAAATAACACTCTCAGCACTCAAATACAACTTTTAGGAGATTATATAGGTAATTCAAAAACTAAAGTATTTCTTCATCACTTAACAAAATTATTTGGTGACATTTTGAGTAAGTTCAAAATGGAAGATTATAAGCCTCTCAACATGCCCATGGAACATAATCTCAAATTAACATATGAAGATTCAATATATTTTGTTGATGAGAATAAATATAGACAACCCATTGAAATTCTAATATATGTGACCATAACTTGACCAAATATATCATTTATAGTTGGTGTCCTATCAAGGTTCATGCAACAACCCAGGGATAGTCATTAGGTAGCAGAAAAAAGGGTCTTAAGATATCTCAAAGGAACACAAATTTTTTGGTTAAAATACTCTAAGGTATGAGATTTCAAAGTAGTTAGGTATTTATATTTTTACTATGTTAGTGACCATGAAGATGGAAAATCCACCTTGGGTTCTATGATGATTTTGGGAATAATAATTATCAGTTGGAAATCTAAGAAGTAATTAATGTTGGTAATTTATTTAGTAGAAGTAGAATATATGGATTCTTTATAGGCAACTAGAGGGATCTTTTGGCTCGAAAGGGTTCTTTTATATTTTCAAAAAAACATGTTTCATCAACACCTCTCATGGTTGACAACACTTTTGCAATCCAAATGGTAAAGAATTTAGTCTTTTATGACCCAAATACATATATCAATACAAATATTTCATCTAATTTGACACTATGGGAAAGATGGTAGTGTCAAGGTGCAACATTGAATGAAAGCAGAGTAACCAATAGACATCTTTAAAATAGTGATTGGATGAGAAAAATGAAAAATTTAGAGGAATGATTGGTCTAACAAGTTTTGAAAATTATTTGATGTGTAAGGTGCATCACAAAAAAAGGGTATAAGATGACAAACAATCAAAAAAATCATTCATAAAAAGCCCTATCTCTAGTGAAATGATGGGTGTGCAACATAACTATAGTCCACATGAATAACTCACTTGAAGTGGTGACATATTTCACTTATATCGGTATGTTTGAAATATTGTGGGAGATTGGTCTCCCTCACACTACAAGTTATTTATAGCCAAAGGTCTTAATCTAAAAATTTTACATGTATTTTATAGATGGTCATTGATATACCTTGAAATATGTGGATATTAAAATATATCGAATCAAAATAATGACTGGGATATTCACAATAGGGTCTAGTCCCTCTATGAACACTTTAACTATAAAGGTATCAGTGAAGTGTTATTGAAAATTTAAACTCTCAAGATGAGGTTTGATATCATAGTGTTAGGCTAAACCCATTACTATCACAAAACACTTTATGGGGATTTTTTATATGATATTAATGAAAAATTCCCTCAATTTATATCCCTCTTTATATGTACATAGTTGTTATATACACTGGGAGATGAAACCATAGGCATTACTCCCTAAGAACTAATGAGAAGGAGATGAAATCCACCATATGCAGTCAAAAAATAAGAAAATAGGATAACAATAATCCATGTCTTTTGTCACCCAAGATCCCTAAAGGGGGAAGGGGAGAGCATACACATAATATATTATTTATAGGTAGATACACAAACAAACAAAGAAATAAATCAAGTTTTCTTAGAGTACTAAAGAGAAGTGTTGGTTCCTAGAAAAAGAACCAAATCAAAATGTGAGTTAAAAATATGCTTAGTTTGTTAATAAATTTCTTATTTGTCTATCATAACCTATAGAGAACAATTTAGAAGTTTGAAATGTGGTATTTGGCAAGTGTGGGAAGTTAACAATATAATTGTTTAGCTTGTGATAAAATACATAGTGTGATCCATAAATTTAGTAGAGTGATCCTTTTGATGTACCTAAATGTATTAGGAGGTTCATATAGTGTTTTAGAAACACTTCTCATTTTTAGATTCATAGAATCCATTGCATGAGTTTCTAGTTGTGATAATACTATTATCCTTCGTAGAATGGAGGCATAATAGGTTAACTATTTCACAAATTTATATTAGTTGGTGGTTGGGAGCCACCATGGATTAATAGTTGATATTTGTTTTTGGAGTTTACCTATGCTAATATGAGTGAATTGTGCTCAAAACCTAAGTCTAAATATAAACTAAGATGAATATTCACAATGAAACTGATCTAAGGTGAATTGATAAAAAGGGAGCAAAAGGAAGGGTAGGGTAGAAAAGAGAAGTATTTTTTATATTTATTTCAAAAATTATGACAAAGTTCCCATTTCATATGAACATGCATTTAAAAAATGTGTGACATGAAGTGGCATAAGCTCAGATCCTACCACACATTAGGTATAAATCTAAAGAAAGTGTGAAAATATGCAAATAAGAACAATATTAACTTCAAGAATTTTACCCCTATAAGAAAATAACATTAACCCGTATGTAATAAGATAAAATAAAGTGAAGCAAACCTAAGAACTTCAACTAATCTATCATTATCACATATTATCAACTTTGCATTAAAAGATGCACATTTAAAATTCATAAAAACCATTCAAATTTAAATATGAGATCAAACAAATGAAAGAGAAACCATGATAGCAATTCACACAAGAAAATGTGTATAACATTTTCATAATTCTTTGCTTATATTAATTTGCTCAAAATTTACAAATAGTTTTTTTGTCTCTAAAAACTCCCTCCCTCCTATAATTGTCAATACCTCTTCATATAGACCATTCATGAGGTATGCTACTCAGTAATGTCAAATTATATTTGCACGTGTCTAGGATAACTATCCTTTTTGTTACATTCTATTAAAAATGACCTTTATTAATATATTTACCTATAGGCAATGTAATTTACAACTTGTTCATGCCTTTACAAAATAAATATTCCATTTCAAAAAATATACAATGCTAGTTACAAAAGAATATTCCAAATCTAACTAACTTTGGGACCTCGGTGATACTATAGCTTTCTATCTTCCTTTAAAGATCTTCATTCATCCTATAATGTTACTTGTTGATAAGATAGAGATTAATGATAGGTTTCATGAATAATTTCTTTGCTTGACCCTCTAGGCCCTTAAGATCCATCTCACCCCTTTCTAAAGTTTGTTTGATGCTCATTGAATCTCTTATCTTGTTCTTAATTGACAAAAATTAGGTCCATGATCTTCTTATTATCAGTCCTTGTCTCTCATTGGTCTTGGTTCCATTTTTGATACATGAATTGAGAATTTTTATGCTTGAACTCCTTGTTAGTGATAAGGCCCAAAGGATTAAGTGAGGTGGGCTCTTTGATTAAGTTGTCCAATATGTGTATCATTTTATCTTGTTATTATTTGAGGTCCTTGGGAATGTCCTCCATCTACTTGGACTAGTTTCTCATGGCTTTAACTATATTCACTAATATATCCATATCCATGTTTATATTAAATAGTCTAACTATTCTAAATTTAGTGATTTGGTTCTTGATCAAGGATTTGATCAAGTATTTCACTTGATAGCTTGAGGCTTGTCATTGGCCAACATGGCCTATAGCCATTGTGCTTTGTTTATTTACTACTTCTTGTCTAGTTCTAACCAAGTTTAAGGAATTGAGTAAGTCAATCAAGGTGTCCTCAAATATCTTGAATCTATTTTCTTGGATTGACAAGATGACAGTCTCTTCTAAATTATTCTGTTGTTGCATCATGCCCTTGATGATAGACTTTGTTATTACCCAAAGATGGTGTAGAGTAGGGTATTTTTTTAAATTTCCCACAATCACTGTGAATTTGTTCAAATTATTCACTAGTGTTTTGTAGTTCAATTTTGGATTTCATTATCCTTGCACAAGTGGTAATTCAACTTCCATAGTTTGATTACAATGAGCACAGGGTCGAATCAAGGCTTTTATACTTTCCAGGGCTTTCCTAAATTTTTTTATGGTACTTTAATGGAGATATCTATTTGAACTTACATGAGCTTTGTGACTTATATCCCAATTGGATTGTTTAATTATACCCTCACATTTCCTAGGTCTATAAAATCTTTAACTTAGAATATTATACTTACATGGCTCTGATGTGGCATCACCACGGCATCCCTATGGCATTTTCATGGAAATTTTCTCTTTAATATTTAAAAAGTGACCATTTCTTTTTTTTAAATTTTACCTTGATCTCACACCATTAGATCATCCTTATATAAATCAAAATACACCATTGATCTCAATATAAGAACTTGAATGATATTATCTACTATGTATGTTCCCCATTGTTATGACAATTATCACTTCCATATTTTCTCTAAGATTTTTTGAAATGTCAACAATGATCTCATACCTTTGATCTAGTTTGCACATATCAATCACACTCCATTGATCTTAATTTACTTAATGATACCTCCTGCTCCATGGACCATTGATCAGAATGTGTATGCTTATATATGTACCATCAATCCTTGAAAGATGCTCGAGCTTTAATTTATGAATCATAGCTATGCCATGTGTCATGTTTATATTCATCCCCAGGGCTTTTGAGTTTTTTGTATTTACTATCCATCTAATCATCTTTTCTTGAGCAAATTTGTTTCATTATATCTTGATCTATGAGGTCGAATGCCATTGGTTATTAAGTGTTATTTGGTTGAGATTGTGACACTTGTCTCTTTTTCCCTTGTCCTAGGACTCTCTTGAAGTTTTGACTTGATACATGCCATTAGATCAATCCTACCCAAGAAAACATGTATTATTGATATTTAGAATATGTTCAAACTTTAGCTTAGGGTTGAGGTTTTATATTTAATCTCGCACCATTGGATCTTGATTTCTCAAGAAAATATAGACCATTGATGTTGTGGATGAAAATGATATTTAATTAAAGATCAAGTAAGTAAATAACATAGCATAAAGTTGTTGGACTATGGTTTTATTTCATGTTAATAAACATGGTTAAGACCTTAGGATAAAAATTTTAAGATAATTTTTAATACATAATAAAGGAGACCTCACAAATAATAAAAGAGACAACATATAGTTTTATCTTAAGGTTTGTTGTATTAGTAAATACAAAAAAATTTAGGGTAGGAATTTTTAGGCTAAGTTTATAGTAAAATGGAACCTTAATTTAGTTATACCATGATAATGATACAATTGACTAAGGGTTTATGTGATATGAAGGGACCAAGTATAATGTTTTAGACTATGGCTTGGTTGTGTTGATAAATCTGATTAAGTCTTAGTGTAAAAATTAAACTATGTCTATGACTTAGTTAATCGTTCCCACATAAATTTCTCTCATGAAATTTTGAAATTGATTCAAGAGGATATGATGTTTAATAGGGAATTTAATTTCATCCTTGAGAGTCCAAAGGCTAGTTAAAGGCCAAATTGATATAAAAATCATGAAACCCAGGCATTACCCATTCCAAATGGAATCCATTGGAGATGTAACCTAAAACATGAAGATCAAATGTTATTAACTTTAGGTAAGATTAAATCATAATAATGAATAAATATGCCAACCAAACTAGGTGTGAATGATCTTCAAATAATGACTATGTGCAATCATGTTAGTGGTACTCTAATCAAGTGATTTTTCAATTATAAGGTACAAATTTGCACAATTTAAAATATAGGTCCCCAATTTTCATAAATTTGGGTATGTTTACCTTAATAGATCTCATCATGTATCAAGGTTATCCCACCATTTTAAATCCAAAAATAGTAAACATGAAACCACACACTCTACCAATTAGCAAGGTGATATCATTATTTTAAAGGATGATGTCTTCAATTTGTAAGGAATTCCCACTAATATCCAAAAAGTATAGATTATAAAACAATAATGTTACCTTAGTTATCCTAGCATTCCATATGATAATATCATAATTTAGTAAGTCATTCTTGTTGATTTATAGGTCATTCTTATTGATTTATAGTTTATTCTCTCTATTTGATAGTTTATAATAAATAACACATTCCTACCATTCTATAGTGTGATATCAATCATACACAAATTGTTCCCACCATCTTATCTAAAAAACATATAGATAAAAGATAGTGGAGTGATATCACTATTACACAAGTTGATACAACCAATTATGGGAAGCGATCCTACCAAAATGTAAAGAATGAAAACATGAAAAAATTAGTAGAAAAAGAAAAAATAAGGTAAAAAATGATATTTTAAAAAATTATAAGTCATTTGAAGGTTTTCAAGAAGATTTTAAAGTGTGTTGGTGCCACTAGCCATGATAGATATAGATCACAAGTATAAGAGAGGTTAATTCTTTGTTAGTTATTCAAACCAAATAAATATGACAAACATAACATCTCAAGCATGATCCCTCAGAGGGGAAAGGTGTAGGAGAATACAATTGAATAGAAATACATAAACCAAAATTTATACCTTTCCTATGGATTTCTAAGCCACATTATAAGTATACTTGTGCCTGGGTTGTACAATTAGGAGTCTTTATTAATATCACTTATTCATTTTGATGATATCTCCCCTTTTCGATGAGTGGATTTGCTTGATCAATGTGAGGAATTATTAAATCTCTTTCTATATTTATACATAGTAAGTATACACCCAAAATGTTTTTGAAGGCATAAGGTAAGCCTTGTATTTATAGATTTTTTATATTTATTATAGCCATTAGATTAATATCAAGATGAGGGGTTGGAATTAAGTCTAATTTAGATAATAAATGTCATTAATATATAGTGTTTGAGTCTAAATTTATTAGTCATGACTTATATTTATACATTTATGTTGATATTTTCTTATATTTATACTAATGATTGAAAAAAAATTGTGTGATGTCATGGTGATATCAATATTAAGATATTTGTTGAATATTTGAATATTGCATAATTATAAATTTATCCAATTTTTATGGATTTATTTCTTATCCAATTTATTTTATTTCATAGGGTAATTAATATAGATTATATTCCATGTGATTTATGCAATATTAAAATTTGAATATTTATTCTAGTTAATTACCCTAGAATGTTGCTTATAAAATAATAATTTGGATCAAGGTGAATTAGATGAATTTTACTATTAAACATAGTGTATTGAACCAATCAGGGATGCACCAATATGTTTCAAAATATGCACATCAAACATGCTAATAAATTTGGGTGTTTTAGTGATTTCTAACTTGATTTATGCATTACTGTAAAAAGTCATTGTAGATTTGGCATGAAAGTGATGAGAATTGAGTGTCTACACTAACCATTTCTGAACCTTAATTCAATCCTTAGAAAATTATAAATAATGAGGTTATGTCATAAACCATTTTGTGAGACTTTAGTTTATGTTGTAATAAGTGTCAAGGGGCATACTGATAGGATTTTGAAAATCATTGTTTCTCATATATTGACTCAATATTACATTCAATTACACTTTTATGAGACATTTGATTTATATTTAATTATTTATTGATATGTAATGATTTATTACAATATTATTAACACCTATGACTATTTCAACAATATATTATTATGTTTTTATATTTGTTTCATTATATTGGATCAAGTATTGTTGATGTATTATGGTTATTTAGTAGGTGCATGGATTGGCCATCATGAGATAGGCTTAGTTATGAGAAAACACAATGGAATAGGAAATATAGGAATGATAACATAGAAAAAATAAAAATTAATGTCATTAATATCATTCATAGATTATCCACTAGCATTATCACTTTACATAATAAAATGTTCTCCAATATTTATAAGGTAAGTTAAAATAATAAATGTCAATGTAAATAGCTAACTAGGAAAAAACTATTTTATGCACTTAGTTTAGCTTGATTGCAAAAAAATTATCACTATACCTAGCTTCACAAGAAAGCATATCCACTATGTATATCAAAAATTGTGAAGAGGTTGCATTCACCTTGAATTATCTTATAGTTCAAACTTGTATAAACTTTATTTTAGTTATTGAAGTCACAAAGATCCAAGTTTTCATAATAATAAGGGTAATAAAATAATAAAAATGTATGATTGGTAATTTTCACAATAGGTAGGAACTTAAGTTTATGATTATTCAAAAATAAAGTAGTATAATATATAGTGTAAAATCCATCTGTTTAAGCAATAATAATGTTGATTAATAAAGTTATGTTGTGGAAAATTACAATGAATAGAAAAGAGAAATGTATGGGTAAAAAGTATCCTCACATAAACCCTGAACTTATCTCATCTCTAGTTATTGAAATACCCATGGGAGAGTTATTCATGCCAACACACATTTAGGTTTATCTTTAGGAATTTATCATGGTGTTTAGTGGCTGTCAAAACTAGTTGCATGGTATAGGAATATTAGTAAGAAACAAATTACTATCGATTAAATTATGCAAGATCCATTCAAAAGACATCATCAATATTTGAGTGGATTATCCCGTGCATGTAAAAGTGGAGAGGTAGTCAAAATATATGGAAATAATAAATTATTTATAAATTTTACATGAAGATAATGCTAATTTTATTGGCATGGATTCTTTAAACAGTAAGGATTTTTCTTACCCATACATGATAAAGGAAAGAATAAAAAGAGGAATAAGGGGGCTTGATAAAGAATGGATACAATGGGTGCATTATGAAAAATAATTGTGAGAAAAAGAATAAGTGCAAGGATATAAAGGATATTTTGAGTTGTCCTTGCTAGTTTTAAGTTTTATGAAGTAAATAAACCTATTAATTATTAGAGTTTTACTCTATAAACTTATTGCATTCATGAATAGAACATAAATTAGTTTTGCAAGAATGTATTTTGTGTGTATGAGTATATTTGTCTAGGTTTTTATAAGATAAAGGTTATTATTTATTTAAACCTTTGTATGCCATTCACTCACATTAGTTGTTAAAGTATTCCTTGACCATAACCTTAGGATTAGTCACAAATCCTATAAAGAAAATAGATTCCATTGGTTGAGTTAGTGTTCTGGGTAGAAACCTTAGATATAAAACCTAATTTATAATATTAAAGTTTTATGGCCTTATAAAGGGTCCTATACATTGATTTAAATGATCCTAGTAAGACTAAGGTTGTTAAAATGATTGAAATTTAAGTAGATATTACTAATAATAACCATCATGATAGTTTTTTCTGATTTTCACATCTACACATTCTTGTAGGTATACACTCCAATTCAATGTATTAAGCCCACTACAATACTTATTAAAAAGAAACATCAGATTAAGCTAAAATTATATCACTTAATCAATATATGATTTGAAGGTTAATATATTCCATAAAATATGTATGAAAAGTTTCAAAAAACATAATGAGGAACTCTTAAGAGATTTTTTAAGAACTAAATGGTGGGAAATGGTAGACCAATTAGGCTAAGTTAAAAACTCTATGAGTCAGATTTTGATAAGAATAAAGGAAAATTTGTAAACAACCATTAATTAAGACATAATTAAAATAATTTATAACACACTATGTAGAGTTATGAACTCCTAAAAAGATATCATTTGTTGGTAAGGTGTTAACACACTTTAGGATACACCAAACCTATTATAAAACTTAACTTTTAAGACCATACAAAGGAAATGAACAATTTGGGATACACAAAAATAGTTTACATTGTTATGTGAACTTATCCAATAATAATGTATGAATTTATAATTGTTATTTTATGTGAATAAAATTCATATAATTCTCTCTCTCTCTCTCTATCTTGTCCTTGTTACCTTATTTTTGTAATTTTATTACCACACATAAGCTGATGGTTGGGGTAGGTAAATCCAAGACTTATCCACTGATGCATAGGCTTATTTTGGCCACTCTATGCTTGGTTAGGTGCCAATGAAATTCATAAGAATATGAATTCCCTAAAAAAGAATCCAAATTAGATGTTTTTTATATTTTAAGTATTTATGTTGTTATTATCTGCATGTAAACTCTTTTGATTGTTCTTGTGTGATTTGATGTTGTTATACTAATATGTAACTTATCAAAGTCCAATATTATGATGCATTTAGTCAAACATATGTCATTATTGTGAATTTTATTTCATATAGGTGTGATATATTTATATATGCATTCTTGACTATGACTGTATACATCAAGTTTTTTAAGGAATATATGTTTGATTTAAAACCTTTGTATCATTCTTGGTAGTCATATTAAGCTGATATCATTAGGGAAAGTGGATATATTTTAATATTTAGTGGTAAATCTATACATTGAGTATATATGATTAATTTACATTACTAAGAGTATTGAATAATCATTGACTATTGGTTTAAATATGAGTTGAAAGTGCACTATATTTGATTATTTTAATGTTTTCCAAGATAGCTAAAAAATAAATTAATAATTAAGATTCGTCTCATTTATAGAGTTAAAGTATATCTTATTGGTATTTGAGATAGTAAGTTGACATGACTTTTTTTAAGTTGAAAATAAACTTATTTACAAGTTTATAAATTAATAAGATCAACATACTTTGATAAATTTATTGTTATAACTATAATCATGGAATTATTTTTGTTTGAATAGGTTACATATTATATTTTATATTATTATGGTCATATTTAATTAAAATAATGGGTGTAATATGATTGAGGTATTCAATCAATTATTTTTAACTTGTTTTAATCAAATACTTATGTTTTGCTTAGGAATTTTAAAATTATCTAGGGCTTAGAACTTGATGCTTTATATTTAAGTTATATAAACATGTAACAATAAATTACACATATTTATAACAATAAAAGTGGTAGTGAGTTGTTAAATTTGAGTATTAAATTCTTTTGTTTATTGTTCTAGATCAAAATTATGAGTAGTTATAATTAGTTATAAGATGATTGGTTTAATAGTTACCAAAACTACCTTACTCAACATTTAACATAATGAGGAATTACCTAAGTTATTATGTGAAAGTGAATTTACATTTAATAGTAATACTTGATTTCTATAAATTTTTTGGATTATTTTTGGTGAATTCATAAATATAATTATAAGTTTATTTTTTAACTTGATTTCAATATTTAATAAGGTTAATTAAGGATTGGTGCAATGTGTCTATCTTAAATTAAATAGTTGTATTTATTATGCATGATGGAAATAATATGATTTACATATACTAATGAGACTAAGACATTTAATGCAAGGTGCTGGATGAAATAGTAGGTGTTCATAAATATGTACCTATTCTAATGAATTAAAAGAGGCTTAAGTAGTTAAGACAAAAAGAATGAGTAATTAAATAAAATTATACTTATCAACATGAATTACTATATGTTTAAATGACTAAGAAGATGTGAGGTTCGAGTAAATAAAACTACAATACATAGTTATTAAAATAAATTTATTTACCATGCAATAAACTAGGAAAATAAATTAACTTTGTCAAAATATGAGGTATTTAAAAGTGCCTTGACCATATAAGTCACACATATTATACATTTTAATGAGACATAATTATTTATTATTGAACTAAAGGGTATTGTTTATTGTATTATATCAGGTATCATGAAAATCATGAAATTCAAAGAGGCCTTACTATGTAATCCAAAAAATTTAAGACTCTAACTTAAAAGTTAATACTAGGTCTAGGGTAAGGCAACATGTACTAACACTCTAAAGATAACAACTAAGGCACTTAGTATAAGTATCCTTGTCCTATTGTGTTGTTTGAATATAAATTATAGAATATAAATAAATTAATACTTTATCTATTAGATTTTGAAAATGTTATCTTTACTTGTGTGCTTAAAAAAAAATAGTGTTGTTTTTTATGGGATTGTGGCACTTGGTATTGAATATATAGGTTTAAACACTAAGGAACTCTTGGTAACAAAACTAAATCTTTGTTTTACGTACACCATGGATGGTGAGGAAATTAAGACTAAATGTATGAAATGATAGTAATTACAAGAACCAAGGAATAAAACAAGTAGGGGGAAGGTAAAAATCCTAGGAAAGGAAAAGGGGTTAAAATTGGAATAAAGACCAAAACATAGATTAAAATCAAGTTCAGGGGAAATAATAAAACCTTATTCTACCCCCTCTTATAGATAATGAATAAGTGATTGAGGTTATTTTAGGTGTTTTAGGGACTCTTAAAGATATATTGGAAGAAAATGATAAGTATATGTTTGAACTATTAGGCCATCAAAATCAAAACCCTATAGAAAACCAATAATATTTAAAAATATAGATGAAAGAAATATATCATGATGTTCAAGAAAAAAACCCATTCCTCAGTGAACTTAATAAGGATTATCTTAAAATATATTAGTGAATGAAAAATTAACTTGGAGATTATATTGAGGCATGGTTTTTTATCTTACAATAATATTTTTGATTGTAGGTTATTAGTTAGAGCATGCAAGCCCTATTGAATTATTTCATTTAGAAGGTGATGCCTTGTTATGGTGGGCATACCTAAATAATATAAATGGATATGAAAAATATAGTATTATGTGGGAAAATTTTGAAAAACACTTCAAGTGTCAATATGTATCAACCAAATTTAGAGAAAGGAAACATGTTAAATTTTATATATTATTTATTTAAATTTTAAGGGTTGTGGATTTTAATACATAGGTCATTAAAGGGTAAAATATGGTAGAAATGTGCAAAAAATATGACCCTAATTTTTAATATAAATATCTTAATCTTACCTTTATTAAAATATAAATAAATGATGTAAAAATGTATTTAGATGGAAATTGATTGAGATGGAAGATCTAGAGGTTGTAAACTAGGACACAAGCTGATCTTAGTGTCACATATAGGATTCACATGCTAGAACCCTTCCTAGATAATAGAAACCTAATTGGATAGTAGTGAAAATGGTGCTTGTGTCATTAATTTGGCACTAATTTCCTTTATGTATAATTATTTTGAGCTTCTAGGTGTACCTATGTCTTAGTCTACCAAGATTGTTCCTATGCACATGAGTTTTGATTCCTTTAAGGTGACTTATTTTGATTGATTTTATATGAAAAACCTAAACCTCCATATTACAATGGAATTTTTTTATCACAAGTATCAAATTTTTATATTAGTGGGGTAGGTTGGACATCCTCAACACCCCACTATGATTAGAGTTGCCTACATACTGATACTCTGAGGAGAGATTAGGTCTGATGTGTTTTGGTGCAAGTGTAACTAAAGATAATATGAATATTGATTTAAGTGTTTTTGAATGAATATTGAGAGTATAAATTTGATTATTTTGAGCTTGGGATGGCTATAAATGGTTTCATGTAGAATTAGGGTAGAATAGGGATTGATACATTGGTTGTGCATAACTTATTCTACGTTTATTTTTGTTATTTATATGTGAGTTCTTGTGTAGGTTTTAAAAGAGGTCTAGGTTGACCTAAGTTGGTTTTTATTTGAAAAGATATATGTTGGTGGCCAAAGGCAGGAAAAGGATAATAGTGCCCAAAATGGGACACTAGCACCATTGGTGTTACTATCCAAAATATGGTGCTACTATCTAGGTGGCATACCTTGAGGCACTAGGGGCTAATATGTTGAAATGAAGGTTTGTGACTACTTTGGGGATGTTTAGGTACATGTGTGGCCTACACAAAGGTTTGATAAGTGTATAAATAGGCCCTAAGATAGGTCTAGGATTAAGATAGGGATGAGTGGTCTCAATTCACATTACTAGCCCTCAAGTGTCATTTTAAAATGATTACATTTACCCTCAATGTATTCTATAAATGAAATAAAGTGAAATGACTAGGATAATGGAAAAATAAGCATACCTAGACTTACCTAAGAGGTTAATCATACAAATTTTGATTTGAGTATGTGAAACAAGATTTATTATATGTCCTTTAAATGATATGTGGATAGATCAATCCTTACTTAAGAGATATCAAAATAATAAAAAAATTGAGTAAATAGATAAGATAGATGAAAGGAATGAACACACCTCATTGGATACATGAAACAATGCATAAACCTAGTGGAAACTTGTGTGTACATGTAGATAGTGATAAATCAATGAATAAATTGGACTGAGTTGATGGATTGCTCAATCCCCATGTATGGGTGGATTAATAACTCAATCCAATTTTAACTCCATCATTTCCCACCCCTCCCTAGTGGATCATGAGATATGAATATATTATATTGGATAGATGGTGTGTCCAACCATCTCATGTATGTGCCTCAAGAACTCAAGTAGACTATGACTCCCTCATTTCCTACCCATGTGTAGTAGGTTTATCTAAAATTAAAATTGTGTGATGTAATTGAAGTTGTGTAACTATAATTAGAACTATATATGTCAGTTCTATGACCACTCAATAATTTTAAAATGTAAAATGGCTCTAGGCCACTCAAGAATATTAGTTAGATTTGAGTCACTTAGGAATACCAACCACTACAGATGAAATAAGGCATCAATCTAGTGTGTAATTTGGAACATGGTGTCTAGTGTGTACAACATAGAAAATGACATGGCATTTGTCATTTCATCTAATAAACTAGTGTATAAGTGTGCATATATAAATAATGTGTTGCATACATGGCCCCAAATATAATATCTAAACATTTGATCTAAAATGGGAATGATCCCACACATCATGCCCCCAATCTAAGTAAACTGGTATGAATATATTTTAAACATAGCCAAAAATGGTAATTTATAACTAAACCTATACAAACCTTATTGAAGTTATTTCCAAAATCCAGATAATGCGAATGCAATGGAGACATGATCACACGAGATGAAGCTAGTGCACATCACATAGATGCTAAAGCAATTTGAAATTATACAAAAAGATAAATTGCACAAGACAAATAGGAGAAAACCCAATATCAAATTAACATAAGATGGCCAAAGTGAAGAATACATAGAGGAGAGCACATAAGTAACTCCTCCATAAAAGGTGGTTAAGGCACCCCAAGAATAGACTGTAACTCCTCCATGAAAGGTGGTGATAAGGTGCTAAGAATAGAGAAGTAACTCCCATACCTAGAATAGCCAGTTAAAGTAGTTACTTATGACATTCTTATGACACCTATGACACATGTATGACACACATCTCCACATAAGATAGCCTATCCCATGAATGTATGAAAACTCTATGAATGCACAAATATATAATTTACCTAATTAAATAATAGGGAAAAATAAAAACCTACACTAATACCCCCCATAAGCACAACTTAGGTGGGCAGTGTGGAAATATAAAATGGGTCCCAAAAACTAGGCCTGATGAGGTACCCATGTACAAATGAAATCTCCCATAATATAGAGAAAATGAGAAAACTCATAGGAAAAAAATTGCCCCCCAAAAGAGAGACATAAAAGAAATGAAGAGGCTAGAAGGCCCCCCTAAAGATGATGTTGTTGCAGATGTAGACCGCACCCCAAGAAGAGCTCGTAGATGAATATCTTGCTCTTGGTGAAAGGTTTGGTGAAGAAGTTTTGTGAACCTACTCCAAAGACTATCAAAAGATTAAGTCAATGACCTGACTATAAATAAGCTCTTGAATGAAATACATGTGAATCTATATGTGCTTGGTCTGCTAGTGCTGAACTAGATTCCTACAAATTTGAATGGTACTCCAGTTGTCATAATAAATGATGGTGGGCTGCCAGATAGGAATGCCAAACTCAAAAAGAATCCCCTAAAGATAAATAGCCTCAGTAGCTACATTAACAGTTCCCCTATACTTTGCCTCTATGGATGATATAGCAATAACATGGTACTTCTTGCTAGACCAACTGATAGGACCAAAACCTAGAGAGAAACTATAACTAGAAGTGGACTTGTGAGTCTGTGAATCACTAGCCCAATCTTAATTTGTATATCTAACCAAGTCAACCTCTATGCCAAATTTGTAATGAATCTTGTATCTATGTGAACCCTGTATGTAATGCAAGATCCTCTTAGCTACTTTCCAATGTATCTCATGAGGTTCCTACATAAATTTGGAGACAAGTCCCACTATATATGATATGTCAGGCCTAGTGTGAGTCAAGTAAATGAGACTACTAACAAGTTATTGATATCGAGTGGCATCAACCAATGGTGAAGAACAATCAGCCTCAAGCTTCACTCCTGATAGAAAGGGAGTCAGAGATGGCTTGCAATCAGCCATGTGAAACTGAGCCAATAAGTCAATAGAATACTTAGGCTATGTAAGAGAAATCCCTAAATTTGATTGTGAGATCTCGATGCCAAGGAATTAGTGTAATAAACCCAAGTCTATCATGTCAAATCTATCTTGGAGAGATGCCTTCACCACTACAATAGCTGATGAAGAACTCCTAGTGATCAAAAGGTCATCAACATATAAAACCAAAATTATGAGCGAATCATCCTACTACAAGAAGTAAACATTGGGGTCAGAATGGCACCCAGTGAAACCCGTTATGAGAAGGAAGGAATCCATCTTGGCATACTATGTGTGAGGGGCCTGTTTGAGGCCATAGATAGATTTCCTAAGTCTGTATACTAAGGAAGAATACTGAACAAATCCTGGTGGCTACTCCATGTAGATCTCCTCCTCTAGGTCTCTGTGAAGAAAGGCACTCTTCACACCCATCTAGTGCACATCCTAACCATGTGCTATAGCAATAGCCAAGGTGAGTCGAATAGAAGTCATATTTACAATAGGTGTAAAGGTCTCTAAGTATTTAATGCCTACCACCTATGAGAAACCCTTGGAAACCAATCGTACCTTGTACTTATCAACTGACCCATCTACTACAAACTTGGTTCGATATATCCACCTACATCAAACCATCTTTCTTCCCTTAGGAAGTGAAGTCAAATCCCAAGTGTGATTTTTGATTAAGGAAGAATATTCTTCTTTCATAGCACTATCCCACTCAGTTACCCCTGATGCCTCTTAAAAAGTATATAGATCTAAAACTAAAGCAAAGAAGGCATGTGGATCTCTCTAAAAATCCCCCCTAATTCATCTGTCATCTGTAGGATCTCCTACCCAAGTGTTAACACTCTCAAGTGTCTGTCTGGCCCAAAGTGGCCTGAAAATGGGCGAGTCAGGTGTTAACTCCTCATCCTCTGACTGACTAGAGGTGGATGACTCTACATCACTATCCTCACTGTCTGAACTCAAAGAAGAAGAAGAAGAAGATGTCTCTAGATCAGGAACTTGTTGTGGTTGATTTGAATTTGATGAGGAATCATCATGAAGAAGTAAATTCAATGAGGGAGAAGAAGTACCAAGTTTTGAGTCTCTAGGACTCTCTTGAAAGTGGACACTTCTCTCAATCAACAACTCATGAGTGGTCAAGTTTAGAACGTGATACCCCTTAATACCATCTAGATATCCTACAAAGATGCAAGGCTTGGACTAACATTCCATAGCTTTGCATTTCTTCTTTAGTATGCAGGCCATGGCTGGGGATCTAAAAACCCTAAGGTGCTCAACATTAGGTTTCCTTTTATGCCAAGATTCAAAGGGTGTTATCCCTTTCAAAGCTTTGTGAGGAACCCTTTTTTGAATGTAGCAAGCATAATTGATGGCTTCGGCCCAGTACTATGGTGCTAAGGATTTGGAGTGAATCATACAGCTACCCATCTCTTTCAAGAACCTATTTTTGCATTCTGCAACCCCATTCTATGAAGGACTATAAGTGACTGTGCACTACAAATCAATCCCCTCTATGGTGCAAAACTTCTCAAACCTATTACTAACATACTCCCCTCCATTATCAGTTTGAATAACCTTGATAGATTTCTCACTCTATTTCTCAACAATAGCCTTGAAGTTTAGAATGTTTTCAAACATTTCAAACTTTTGTTTGAGAAAATATATCAAAGTGTACCTAGAGAAATCATCAATGAAAGTGAGGATATACTTGGCCCTTGTGAAAGATGGTTGGGGGAAGGGTCCTGATACATCACTGTGGACTAACTCTAAAGGTTGTGAAGCCCTCTAGGTTTTGCCTTTGTCAAATTTTGCTTTGGGATGCTTCCCAAGGGAGCACCCCTCACAAAGTCCTTTTGAGAATTAGACACGAGGCAAGCCAATGACCATGTCATGTTTGCAAAGTTTCTCAAGGTAGCAATAGTTAAGGTGGCCAAACCGCTCATGCCATAATTTGTTAACTCTATCTGAATGAGTCAATAATGTTGTTGGAGAAGAATTAGGTGCAAAATTTGAGAAGGTGTATAACCTTGCTTGGAGATCTACCCTCCCACTACCACTATAGTATCACTATGCAACTCCCTAATAACCACTAAATTTGGTGAAAACTCAACTCTCATGCCCTGACCAATGTGAGTGATTTGGTACATTGATAAGAGATTGGTTGAAAGAGAAGGAATACTTTAAAAATTATTGAACGTTCCTCCTTCCATTTCAACTGACCCTCTCCCTACAATAGAAATTGATGTGTCATCACCCAAACTGATTGAATTCATGATACAAGGCTCTAAAGATGAAAACTCAACTAGTGAAGAGCCCATGTGGTGAGAAGCATTCGAATAAATGACCCATGATTTTGTAGAAGCTGCAGTTGCTATAAGAGCCTTGCCCTTTTCTTTCTCCTTGCCCTTGCCTTTTGCCTTGGTAGAATCTTGGGTAGATTAATTCTACTTGATGAACTCAAGAACACCTATGTTGTGCTTCTCTAGAAGATGAGTTAGGTACGTATATGTTTCTTCATGCATTTGTGTTCATCATGCCATATCTTCTTAAAATCAGCACACTTAACCTTCTCCTTCCTAGGTTTATCATTGGAAGAGGAAGACTCGGTGTTGTTTTTGGTAGGATTGTTGTTTTCTTTCTTCTTCTCCTGGTCCTTGTTCTTTTTCTTCTTCTCCTTTGTTGAAGTTTTATCCTTACCATTTCCAACTATAAAATCCTGGGGTTGAGTAGACTTCATTTTGCCCATTTTAATTAGCTTATCTTACTCCCTAGTCAAGTCAACAATGAATGAATCAAAAGAAGGCATTTTCCATGTAGTGCTAAGGGCACTTTTTGGGGCATGGAAAGTGGAGACAAAGACTAAATAGCTTGGACCTAACTTTCTGAGAATAGAAAGGATGAGTTGATCATCTTTCTTCTCTATCCTGCATTTTATCAATTTCAATCTAAGGGCCTTAAACTTTGTGAAGAAGTCATGTAGGGTGTCAAAGTTGCTATGACTTAGACTTATGAGTTCGTGTTCAAGCTCATGACCTCTCATCTCATCAAGCTTCCCAAATAAGGTTTCTAGGGTGTCCCATATGCCTTTAGGAGTCTTGGAGGTTTCTAAATGGAAGAGAAGTTCTAGAGAAATGGACAAGCTTAGTAATTCATAGGCTTCATCACTACGGTTGTACCACTTGACATTTTCAACATCAGTGCTAGGTTTTACTTTAGTACCCATGGTGATCCTATACAACCCTTTGCTTCTAAGAATGATTGACATTTTAACCTTACATTCATGATATTTGAAGGGTGTTAGGGGTTTAAGTTGAAAATAATCTATTTTAAGCTGAATTTAGGTGAAGTTGTGTTGATTGCAAGTTGTGAAATTATGTAGAAAGGAGAATGAAAGCAAAGATTGTAAGTGCTAAAAAGCAATCACACCCCCCCAAAAAAACAAATGTTGAGCCCCACCCCCAAAAAATATGAAATTGCATGATCAAAAGACATTGATATCAGCTGAGAATGTGTCTTAGAGTAATCATTGTAAGACTTTAAGCAAATAGGACGTCGGACTCAACCAAAAATACGTCCCAGGAGACCCAATTTTTTAGGCACCTTATAAACTAATGCATTTTTAAAAAATAAAAATCCTACACTATGGAGAATTGAAATAAAAACACTTTTTCAAAAAATGGCACCCAAATATGAGCTACCATTTACAAGATATTAAAGATTCAATTTCCCATAAATTAGTGTTTTTGCAAAAAAAACACTAAAACATTTTTAAAAATGCCTATTTTGAGAGAGAAAGTGGCCTTCCAACCACTCATTGGACTCAGCACAGAGCAAGGAATCTAAAGTATGTCTTTTTGAGGGGGAATTGGCCTCCTACCAACTCGAGCCTCACCCTTCATCTTTGACAGGCGAAGATATAAGTTTAAATTAAAACCCCCAAATTATCAAATTGTCTAAAATACTTAATACTTAGTCAAATTCACTATTTTTTTTTGAAAAAGTCAATTATAACTAAAAATAATAAATTAATAGATAATTTAATGGATGGCCAAGTGTTTGAGGGCCCACATGGCACACCAAACAAGGAAAAGGAGCACCATTTTCAAAAAAAGAATAGTTCTGATTTTGCTGGGAAAATAATAGAGATATCAAATTTGAAAACCTCACAGATCTCAATGCACAACATCAAGTTGCAATCATAGAAGAGAAGATACAATTTTCAACCATAGTAGGGAAGATACAATTTCAATCTCAACACACAATAGGTAGTTGCAATCACAACCTCACTACGCACCTCTAACACACTAGATGTCGTACAGCTCCAGTTTGCCTTGCTAGAGTCCTACTCCACACATGTCTCACTGTACCAGATGCCCCACATGGACCTCCACATGTAGATGCACTTCTTGGAGAGCTACCCCAAGCTAAAAGTGGCATCCAAGAATAGAAACTAGATGTGCAAAGATCTCTCTTTTCTAGGGTTGCTCTGATACCATATCAAAGTTGTTGCCATAATCTAGATAATGTGAATGCAATGGAGACATGATCACATGAAATGAAGCTAGTTCACATCACAATAATGCTAAAGCAATTTTAAATTATACAAAAAGATAAATTACACAAGACAAATAGGAGAAAACTCAATATCAGATTAACATAAGATGTCCAAAGTGAAGAATATGTATAGGAGAGCACGTAAGTAACTCCTCCACAAAATATGGTCAAGGCACCCCAAGAGTAGACTATAACTCCTCCATGAAAGGTGGTGATAAGGTGCTAAGAATAGAGAAGTAACTCCCATACCCAAAGTAGCTGATTACAGGAGTTAATTATGACATTCTTATGACACCTATGACACATCTATGACACACATCTCCACATAAGCTAGCCTATCCCACAAATTTAGGAAAACTTCATGTATGCACAAATATATAATTTCCCTAATTAAATAATAAAGAAATATAAAAACCTACACTAATAAACCTAGACTATATATGTTATACTCTTCTAGCCAATATAAAATTTATTGTAATTGATGGTACTCGATAATAGCACCATATCTCAGATACTAGCACTGATGGCACTATTGCCCAATTTGGGTGAAAATGGCCAACTATATTGAATTATATATAACTAAAATTTATTTTTGTGTCACTATTTTCTTGAAACTAATTTTTGTATTTTATACCTGTATTAAAAATTGTACTCTAAATGAATTTAGATAGCCTAATCTATGTAACAAACCTCCATGAACACCCCTATTTTGAGGGGATTTATTGAACCTATGTAATAACTATATTAAAAATAAAAATGTTTATATAATGTGTGTTAACTAGATCATATACAATATCTATATATTAAACTAATATAATTTACACACATAACATCAAAATGTAAGATATTCTGAGCATAAGTTTTTAGTGTATGATCTATGTTAGATCTAGAATTCATAAGGCTACCAAGATAGATATAACAATGCATATTACTAAAAAAATTATTAATAATTAAGTAAATACCTAGGGGAATAGGGCATGATGTCTATCATGACACTGAATTATGAAGGGGAGATGCATGACATCCCTTATGGTATCAAAAATTGGAATGCATAACAAATAAGAGTCAAGTGTCATGGCCATAACACATAAAATAAATCATACATAAAAAACACATGAAGAATTTAAAGTAGGCCAAGGGTCCATAATATAAGGGACATGGTAACATGTCATTAAATTTAAATAAGAAAGACATACAAGGATATGTTCAAATGTACACATATACAAACCATAAGATAATTGACTTAGAACCGCATGAAAGGAGATGTTAAAATATATACATACATAATCAAGAAGGCACACACAAGGACATGGGAACATGTATAAAGCATACATATAATGAAAATAAGTGGAATATATCCATATATTAAAGGCATATTCAAATTCTTTGAAAATAGAAGAAGCACAAAGACACAATCAAATCTAAATTAGGAAATCTAGAAATTAAATTATTCATGAACATGTGGTACAAATATTTATAAGATATAACATTTACATAAGCCTAGTCTAAATTATTATTAGTCAATAAAAAATATGAGTAAGTGTAAGATGATCAATATCAAGATATAAAAATGCTAAATATGTGATGTAGAATTTATAAATATGTAACTTGACAATCAAAAATGTGTATAAGATGCCCCTAAATTGGTGAATGTATCAAATGAAGAACCCATGTATCTATGTATATGCCCTAATAGATATATATTAGCAACTCTAGATCTATGTAGTGGACCTAGACCTTGTAAGTATTTATGTACACTAGACAAGAACAAGTGAAGCATGTATATGTGATAAAATTTATTATACTAAGATAGCTAGCATATGTAGTGTTCCGAAAATATAAGAAATTTAAATATAAAGATGGATACAATCTATAATTTATAGTTTCTAAGTAAATATTTGAATTTTATTGTGTTTTGACATATTAAATTATTTTTTTATTTTGTGGATATAAGCTATGTACAAGTAACATGAAAATGGAACTATAAACAAGGAGCAATAAATAAGGAAACTATGTATAAGAAGTGAGGAACATACTAAATGATGAGTCTCATGGGAGAATCACTATCAATATGTCCTACATCAAATAAAGGAATAATAATCATGCGTGATGTATGAAAACATAATTAAGGTCCTATAACCTATTATACTGAGTGATCTATAGTTGGCACTGCTTATAGAGTGGTTCTAGGAATTCCTGAAGATAACTAGGGTGTCTTGTGAATTAAAGGGATTTTAGGGATCTATTTGGTAGAAAATGCTATCAATAGCATGGGTTCCATATGATAAGAACCTTGGAAGTTGAATAACATTGATCTTGGAAGGAAAGGGGTAGAGGGAGGCCCTCTAGAATCTACAACATATCTCTAATGTAGGGGTCTCTATAATAAGTGTCTTTATGGGAGAGTATGCATACATGGTAATACTTTAAATTGTATACCTCACTTTTACTAGTGGCTCAACTAAACTTTGTGGTGTACTGATGGGCATTGTGCTTAGATCTATAACTAGTAACTATGGTGTGACTTCTTATGGGATAGGTAAAGCATACTCATATGAGAGACCCTCAACTGTGACCACCTAATTAGCATGTATATACTTGAGGTGTTTGTGCATGGTCCATGGAATGGATCATATATATTGTATCCATGCCCTACCTAATAACGTCTCAAATGTGCCTACACTGGGTAATATTAATAATCTAGTGACTTCATGTGCTAGTCCAACCTATAGTGGAATTATAATCTCCCTATTGGAGATTTAAACATGGCCACTGAAATAATTAATAAATTTGTTGTTAGGATAAATGTATTGATCTAAATAGCCTAAATTTCATAGAAGTGTGATAGTGTACATGTTAATACTTGACTCATTATCAACCATAACACTCTGAATAAAATGATGATCAATGTAGGCTCGTATAAAGAGTGCATATAAATCTGAATCATCATCAATAATCTCCTACTATGATAAAGTGATGAGTGGTATAGATAAAACTACAGTATGTTATAATCCAATGAGAATTTTTAGGGGTGCGCATCCCTTGGAGTAGTGTGATATGATGTCGGTGGTGGATGTGCTTGATATGTATAGTGAACAACTAAAGTTTCCCCTACTTCATTAGTTTATGAGTTGAAAACATGTCCAAAAATATTTTCAATGCCTTAGGTTTCATTTGTTGAACTTTAGGTGGCTATTTTTTTATACCCACATCAATTATGTTGGCATCCATAAAATCTTGTATCTTATGTTTCAAGTTGATGTATTTATTTATAGTATGGCCTAGTGCCCTATGATAGTCACAGAATGCATTGGAATCATATTTTGAATAGGTCATGTCATATCAACTTATTTGATGGGAGGGAAATATATGGCATTTCATTCCAATAGATAATGTAAAACATGTGTTGGTGACTCTAGAAGATTGGTGAAAACTCTTTGTGGAGGCATTGAAAAAACCATGCAAGGAAGTGGCTTTGAAATTGCATTGACTATGGCCTTTGGATCACTCTTATTTTTAGTGGATCTTACTTTTTATGGAGGATTATTATAACTCCTAGTATTTTAATCTAATCCAATTTTATATATTAATTTTCCCATAGAGATAATATTTACTTCCCCTTATAACTCACTATGTGGCATAAATATGTCAATGTTGGAAATTTCTTGAATAAGATAGATTCATGAAATGATAGTAGTTGTATCTTATTAGTGCGAAGAGAAAAAAAATGTTGATTAGTTACTTGTTATTGCAAATGATAAAAAATCAATCATAATAATACACTAGAACTAAACACTCTTGCCCAAGAACTATGGGGATCATAACATATCAAACAATATCATAAAATAGAGATAAATACAACACAAGAAATTTACTTTCTTTGTCAAATTTGATGTCTGCCTATTGGCATAATGATGTTCATGCTCAAACTATGACAATTAAATTCTTCTATCAATGTTTTTCCATGGTGGTATCGCCTCTCCAATGGTCACATGTGATTTGGTATGAAGCTTAGCATAAACTGGGAATTATAACACTACTCTGAGTGGCTTCTTGAAGGCATTCCTATAAAATATTTTTACACACAAAATCTTGTTAGCATATGGTGTGGTAACTTGTATTTGTATATCTAAAAATTAAATCTAACCCTAGGGAGGTTAGGTTAAATTTTAACATTGGTTGAGTCTAAAAAAACCTAGGTTGAGTCAGGCTAACCTTGGGCAGGGTCAAATCACTCATGAAATCTTGACACCTCTTCAAGTATTTATGAGGCATGAAAACTCACTTTAGATATTTTTGAGGTTTTGACTCATATTTTTGGAATATTTAAGAAATAATAAATCACTTTATTATCTCCTTTGACCTTTGACTTCATATTTGGCTAAAAATAGTTTTTTTGGTAAATGATATTCACTAATTTAATGTGGAATTTTTTAAGGAAAGTTACTCAATATTTACAATGTATTTAATATTTATTAGTGATTTTATGATTTTTGAAATTGGTTTAAATGTTTTTAATTAATATCTTGATAGGCCAAATGTGTTACATTATTAGGTTGTAACTTAACTAAGGTTAAAATCAAGCTAGGTTATTGGTGTATACAAGGTAATACCCCAAATAATAAATCCTCATGATTTTTTTGAGAAATTAAATCTCTTACATAGACAAATTTGAGAAGTCATTATGAGCCATAGGAATGGTAACATATTTTCAAAGAATGAATAAATCATTAAGTAGAATGGTTCATGTCCCAAAGGATGGTTGATAAGCCATTGATGCCCCCTCAATGGTGTGGGCAAACAAATAGAATCATCAAACATTCCCTCAAAATGAAGAAAACAACATGATATAACAATAATGGGGGTGAGAATTTGAATTTACCAAAGGTGGTTATAAATAATAATGGTTATGGAGTCACTAATTTGACCAAAGATAACTATAATTAGGAATAAAGGGTGTGACACTAGTTTACCCAAAGGTGATTATAATTAATGGCACAAAAAATTTCCCTAAAAGGATAGTGGGATGAACATTGATTTTCCAAAAGGTGGTTATAATTAGTAATGGAAATTAGGAAAAAAAACTTGACTAAGGTGGTTATAATTAGTGATATAAGAATTTTCCCTAGTAGGGAAGGTGAAGCAGATAAAATAATGATTTGCCCAAAGCTGGTTATAATAATTAGCATAGAATTCAACAACAGTGATTTTCCCATAAATGGTTATAATCATTAGATTAGTAAAAAAGAATGATTTTCCCAAAGGTGATTATAACCATTCACATGTTTAAATCACATGTTTTAAAATGAGTTTTCCCTAGAAAGACATGATTGAAAAAGAATTTAACATACGAGGGCAAATGGGCATGCCCAAAAAGATAGTCTAGCTATAATACAAACAAAAAATAAGGCATGTAGTATTAAGTGATGCATAAAATAGACCATGGATGTGAAAAATACACTTCTTAGAGCATGTATAATGAATTATAAGCCTTAAGGGTAAAATTTTAAAATTTTGACTATATGTACACCCTTGGGGTGAAATATAATTCATTTTCACCCTATCTTATTGAGATTTCTTAGCTGTAGTTTTTTATGTATATTACTATGAAAAATGGCCTATGAAAGAGCCCAACTTCATGTTTCAAACTGGGTGAGAGAGTACATGTGACCACCATATGATAGGGCATTGATGAGTAACTTCAAACTTACATTTAATGTACTTTTTCTTACATTTATTATTTATTTTAGGTTGAAAAACAATGAAGTTGTCATTTGCATTTTAGGGTAAATAGTAGCTTTACCAAGGAAAATGATGACTTCATATGAAATTATTATTCTTATAAACAATAATAATTCCAAAGGTGGAAATCATCAAAATGGTGATTTCCCACACTTTTTAGGTGAACTCACCATTTTCATGAAAATGAAAATGGTGATATCACCTAAAAATTGTGAAATACCACTTAAATGGTGACTTCACCCTTAGGAAAATGACAGGTTTGCCGTGGAAGTCAAAAATAGTTGGTTTAAGGACCCAATAGGGGTCCAACCTCTTGGACAGGGTCAATTAGGCTTAGGAGGATATGCTTACACTTAGATAAATATATATATTTAGGTCGATGCTAACTTTTTTATGTTTGTAGGAGTGACTAGCTATCTTAACATGTTAAGAGTAACATTCACACTATCTGTAGACCCTAAATGTATAGATAGAAGACATGGATACCTTCCTATAGATGTTATATCTTCATGATGTGGAATAGATGCCAGTCATCTGAGTTGATCAACAATTTTTGAGTGCCCTAGATAAGCAATGGCACAACAAAACTTCAACATTCCACCTAACTATTGGAGAGGCTACTATGATACTTGAAGATACTTGGTATATCCTTGAGGTGAATATGTGCAGATGAAGATTATTTTAGACACCATTACCACAATAATAGATGATTCTTGGGGATTTGGTCAAATATCAGGGTGTTTCAAGGGAAGGTTGATATAGAACTCATAGATACCTATATATACATTCATCCAGATGATTTACTTTCTAGAGATCTATTACCACTAGCTCTTGTTAATAGTAAGGTAGTTGTGCTCATGGCCATTTTCATTATCATTCTACTACTTGAAAAATGTGGTCAGTACTTTTATATGGTCCTTAGAGGTGTAGTGAATAATATGCTTAGTGATTATACATGATTTACTTAGGGGCTAGTTATCCTAACATAACTCTATAGAGATCTACATATGATAGCATACCATGGTGGATGGATCATTAGGGCTTGCAATATTTTTAATGGTTTGGGGCTAGGAGTACATTTTAATAGAGTGACTAGTATAAATGCATCAACTACAATACCTAGAGGAGCTATTGGCATATGGTTGGACTCAAATAGGAGTAGGAAAACACGGTCATAAGGGGAATATTCCATTCTATCATCAGATGTTTGAAGATCTTATACTCTAAATTTTCATTTGGATTCCCTAACTTGAAACTAGTTGAATTGGTTTAGAGATGGTTGGCATATGTATTTCATAACTACCATATGTTTTTTGACTAGAAACAATCCCACATTATTGAGGAATACCACCCTGATCAGGTACATAGGTAGTTCAAATTTACATGGGATGTTTTAGAGGGATCAAGATGGTTTTATCATGTGATATGAGAGATCAATATGGATACTCCTATTATCTCAAAGAACAAGGCTAAAATTAGAATATTTGTGTAACACGGGTTGCCTAGGCTTACACAATAGGAATAACTAATACAGGGGTCACTCTGGCCTATATTCATTGGTGGGTACATGTATTCCCTTTGAGACTAATAGTTCCAATTCAATTAGGGGGATAGGTGACCATGTATATTGAGGAGATGGATTTTGAGAAATCAAGTGACAAAAACAACACCTGGTAGGATAATTATAGTGAGGTGAGTAATGACGATGATGATGGCTTTGATGAAGGAGATGTCAGGGGAGATAGGGATATAAATTATGGGTATTATGTCCTAGTTTTGATGGTTATTTATCTTATATAGATAACTATTATAATGGAATAGGTTAATCTAGGTTAGGTAGGGCCTTTTAGCACATAAATATATCTAGGCCAGGTAGGTCCTTCTAGCATAGATATAATAATTAGATATATATGCATGCTAGATTAAGATATCATCACTTAGGTGAGAGAGATTTTGAGATTACAACATTAGGTAACTAATTCATAGAGCACCTTATTTATGAGGGGTGATGAAATAACTCAACTCTAGATAAAGATCACTCAGTTAAAGGCAAAGATAGATAATATGGTATAAGTGCATGGCCAACTCACCATTAAGAGGTATTAGGCCATCAATGAGAAAGACCAGATACTAGACACTATTGATAAGCTTAGGCAAGAGTGAGATCTAGATTAAGGAGACATTACACATGTTGAGTTCTCATATATGGTTTAGTAGTGCCTTTGATCCAATGATAAGGCATCATATTATTGATGAGCCTATGATATGACCATGCCAAGATACTAGTAGGTTTTTCTTTTGAAGTCTTAGATGTATAGAGGGTAATTAGTAGATATGGTAAGTCTCACACTATCACTCATGTTATAGATGCCTCATTTTAGTATGTTCATCAATCATGATCACCACCACCAAGACCTTTAAGGCCATTAGGGCCACCTCTAGCCACATGTCCCATGGACACATAGAGCCAAAGTTGAGCAATGGGAGCTTGGAATTTGGAATTTTTTCATAATTTTTGGCATGTGGAATTATACCTATTATATTGACATACTAATGTATGTTTGATACACCATTGTGATATGTATATATCATCTATTTATATGAAATTTGAGATACATTGACATTCAATTTTGGGTCTTTTGAGGTTGATGTACATGTATATGATATTTTTAATATATATGTGTGTGGGTGTGTGTGTGTGTGTGTGTGTGTGTGTGTGTGTGTGTGTGTGTGTGTGTGTGTGTGTGTGTGATGTCATACTTTTTATTTTTATTATCTCATGTTTAGCATTGATTAGCCTTTATTAACATTATGAATTTTTAACATCATTGATGTTTATTCTCATGTCTAGTTTGTTCATTTATTATGTAAGCCAGGTTTATGAGATGTTGTGTTATTGGTTATCATATGATTATGTTGTATGACTCAAATGCATGATTATTTAGAGATTCATCTCTATATAAAAACATAATTAATCAATTTTATTCTTGTTTATTACTCATGGATTCATGCATGTTTTTGGGTATATGGCTAGTTATGATATATTAGAGAAGCACTGCCATAACATTGATTTGATAGTCTCTTTATGTCTAGTTTTTGATTTATCTTGAGATATTATGCATGATAGTTATGATCAACTAAAATTATAATACATACCCTAAGCATGGGAATAACTTAGTTGAAATGTAAATATAAAAAACCTAAGAAGAAGATATGAACAATCAAATCCTAGGTGTAAATATATAAAATAAACCAAGTGTAAGAGTAAATACACACATTCATAACCTAATTACATGATATGGATAATTAATACTTAAGTGGAAACAAAATATAATAATATTATGACAACTAAGAAACAAAAAGTTCAAAAAGGTAAAATAAACCAAAAATAATGAAACAAAAAAAACAAAGAGATAAAAATAAACAAATAACATAACACAAACAAAATAAGGATATGAAATCAAACAGAATATATAAATAAACAAAAAAATATAAACAAACAAATAAAAATATAAGAAAATTATACTTGTAGACATCCAATTCTGGTCACAACTAGCTTCTGACTAGACTTTAACTAATTCCTACCAAACTTTGAAAATTAAGCCTAAAAATCATTGAATGTCCTAATTTTGGATACACATCATTCATAAAATCTCAAAATCATGTTGAGGCATACCTATTTTGGATACTAGCCTGTATGCAATGATAACCTCTCTTGGATTTACCCATAATGACTTTGCTACATAACAAGTATCAGTTTGGCCTATGAACCCATTAAGTGGGGCACTTGATCAAATATTGAAAGAGTTAAAATAATAATCAAAATTTATCATATAATTAAACATGATTAAATGCTTAATTTAATTATACATTTGTAATTAATGAATATATAAAAATGGAAATTAAAAAAATCAAAATATCAATCCCTTTCATCATTGCCTTATGAGTTGGCAAGCTCTTTGAAAATATCCTAAAATATTGAAATTGAGAGCCATGCCTGATAATTAGAAATAATAATTAAATGACACAATTATTAACTCAACTAGAGTTAGTATCAACTCACCTAGGGTTAGTTTTACCCCATTCCATGTTTAAACTCAACCTTAACTCACCTTGGGCGAGAGTTAATTTTTAAGATTATAAATACAAGGCCATGTATATTATTTTTTAAACTATTTTGGTGAAAAGTTATTATCCATAAATGTCTTCAAATTTTTTATATTATAGAGGTATTATTAAATATTTCCTCCTTAAGCCTCATGCAAGTAGTGTTACCATGTCGAAATATTAAGCCAAGCAACATCCAAGCCAAGGTGTTAAGGAGAGAAGGAGCTAAGAAACCTCCATTGTCAAAGACTTATTGATGCACAAGATGAGCAAGCCATTCAAATAAGCCATTTGTATATTCAAGGAAGGTAAAATACTTTTTTATTTTATTTTTTTTTATGCTTTCATTTAATTTTTTTACCTATGCTCTCACTAGCATCTAGGCTAGAGATGATAAGATTTTAGTGTGTCTATTTATTTATTTTATGAGACTAATACAAGACTGACCTCCCCTTTATTGTAATCCTTGTTCACATGTTGGCACACCCAGTGGGATTTAGTCATCCTATATAAACAAGGATATTAATATTCTACTTTTAGTTTTTATAATGAATGCTTGAAAATCTTCAAGTTTTATGTTTTTAGTTTGTTTTTTATGTCTTTAATTTTTAGAAACTAACAGGTTACAGGGATCGATGCCATTTTATTTAAAAATTTATAGGGATTGACTTCAATTTTTTATATCAACATGGATTACCAGAATTAACCATAATCCTTGCGTGACAAATAGATCATGATGGAGATATAACTAACACAAGTTTCTATTGATCTGTCTATCTTTATTTTATTCTTATGGAACCTACATATTATTTGTTTAACCATTTTATTATAGGATCTAGTCGAGTGTTTTCATTTTTTATCTTATTTTATTAACCATTTTTATATCAAGATAACCTACAATTTTCTATGTTTTACAAGGAAAACATCAATGATATACTTGATTGACATCGATATCTATAGATTGACATCGATCCCTATGTGGATTAGTGATTATTAGTATTTAAGACAAAAAATAGAGAGTGAAATTCAAAATTTTTTTTTCTCACTCACTTTTGAGCTTCTAAGCAGACAAACCCTCTAATAATTTATAGGTCCTAAGGTGAAAAAATCAAAGTTTAAAGCATGGTTAAATATTACACTCATTTTATTTGGTGCATAAAAAAAACTTAGTTGTTTTCATCTCTTAGTTATTTTTAAAGTTTTTTACAAGTTTTTCAAACAAAATATGCCAAGGGAACCAGAATTCACAATACACTTGGTTTTTGTGACTAAAATGAACTCTCACATTAGATAAATACTCTTAAGAGTTTCATTTTGATGTTTGTTTATTGAAATGTTTATTTAATTAAAATGAGTGATGTGTGTATGCTCTCCCCCCATCCCCTTTATGGAACTTAGGTGACCAAAATGCTCATTATTTGCCTTTGTTTCTTTGGTCCAAAAGCATGAAAATAAATTTTATAAGGCCCTCCCCAAATCTGTATGATTTGGGTGATCCCAAAATGACCATAAATTCTTTTCACTTGTCTTTATTTTCATGTAATTTGGCTTATGAGTTGGATTTCATCACCTCCTCATAAGTTATCTATGAAAGCCTTGACCTAGGAATTCATTTCCTAGCATCATTTCAACCCCACTCCATGGTGGCATATATAAATTGAGGGTGGTCAACTCAGATGCTTTTTTTGAGTGATTAAAAAAAGATCCATTAGTGGTACTCAACCTCAGAATGTAGGGGCAACATAGACATCACATTACACTAATAAAGAGATGGATGTAGTGGTTATGAAAAGGACACGATATTTTCACAACAAGCTAGTTGATGTAGATCCAAATGGCATGATTACATCTCTATTATTAGTCACACCTAAGACCATCTAGAAATGAGTGGAAATTGATAGTTCAGACCAACCCACTTGTCGTGGAGTTACTATTGATGCAATGTGAGTAGCACAAAGTTATATGTCATAGTAAAAAATCTTGAGAGAAGTGGGGGCATAAAATCCCTACTTTTCATGCACTTTTACTTTTTGAATTAATAATGAAAATATTATCAAGAGAAAGTATATTTATGGAATTTGACAATATTATGTAACCTTTTTAGTTTTAGGATTTAGGATGCTATACTTAGGTGTTTGTGACATTTTTATCCTTTTCTCACATGGTCTTGAATCTAAACTATTTATTTTTCTTACCATGCCAAAATTGAGTCTTGGTTATACATCACTCCTTTATTTGAGGATTTATTATGCCATCCATTTGACATCATACCTTTGTATTAGTATTTTTTTTAAAACTTTTTGCATGTGTCATTTTTTTGAAAAGGGTGTAATTATGCTATCCAAATTATTCTAAAGTATTGTGCGTTTGATTTTTGAAACAAAAAATTTATCATACCTTTTAGAGCATGACAACAACATTACACTATTCAAATAATTTCAAAGACTTATTTCATTGTGTCTCAAATTCTAATTTTGAAACCCAAACCACATATGCTTTTTAGATCTTTACCTAGTGACATTATGCTATTAATTCTTGTCTAGTTTGTTGCTTATTTACAGAAACCTAGTTTTATGAGCTGAGTTCATAAGTAGCGTTGAAAATTTTAGATCTAAACATTGATTTTTTTATATCTAGGCCTTGTATAATTTTGGCTTAGAGCAATTGTATTTCACTTTTGGGTTTTGTAACATAGGTTAATTCCATACTACAATTTAAAAACTATTTTTGTGCCTAGATTTGGGGAATTAGTCTATCTTCCTTACTCCTATTGTTTCATGTCTTTTGCCAAATGACCTTTAAATACAAATGCCTAGTTTATGCCAAAGTGTTTCAAATTTGTTAGATTAAATATCTTACCTTGTTTTGTTTAAAGTCTATATTTTTTACCTTTTCCAAAAGACCAAGCAATGCCTCTTTTGAGCCTATATTTTTTGCCTTGTTTTCAAAAATGCCAAGCAACCTTTGTTTCTTTATACCTAATTTATACTTATTTGAAACACTTTAAACATAAGTTTGTAATTTTTATATTTATTTTTCCACTTAACCTTTTTTTAAGACATTTGACATAAGGAATTTGATGTTAAAATCATTTTACAAGTCTTAAAACATACCATTTTCGAGATACAACTCCATACTTAAACCAATTTAGACCATGTTTGGACCATTTGTCCTTTGGACCTTATTTTTCATAATTTGTAGAACTATAAGAAATTTTGAAAAATGTTCATCATTGACTTAGATATGTCTCTTACACTCATATTAGAGCCATGTATAATCCAGGTTATGATAATGTGGTCTCACAAAATGAGTTTGTTCAAGACTCTTATGGCAATGATGTTATTTTTGAGATGGGTGCTTATCCCCATTACAATACTCAACTTAGGTAACAAAGCTAAGATTCTCAAGCATAGTATTCAATAATACCTTATTTATGTCAATTAACATACCAAGTGGTCCCTTTCATGGCTAATGGTACCTGATCCCTTACCTATACCATTAACCCTCCTTTAGATTATGTGATCAACCAAGCTCCATGGTGTTCAAGGATTACCATTCTAAGCTATCATCCTTTGGCTTGTGTGAGTAACCAAGCTTCATAATTCCCTACCATTGCCATTTCAGACCTTCATCCTTTATCTTTTATGAGTAACCAAACACCATAATGCCCTACCATTACCATTCCATGCTCTCAACCTTTAGCTTGTGTCAACAACCAAGATTCACAACACCCTACCATGACCATTATAAGACCTTCCAAGTATGGTATCTCATTATACCAAAAAGGTTATGCAATTACAACTAGATGGGTTAAATTTACTATTTGAGGATAGAAATCAATTTTTTTTAATCCCAATTTATATGCACTTATTTATAAATAGGTCATTATCTAACCACCAACCATTCTTCATCCATTTTCTACTATTCCCCTCTTTATAAAACCCATGCCAATATTTAAGCCACAATAGAACCAATTAATACCTCTCAAGCCAATCATTTGAAGACCAAGATGTGTTCAAAACTAGTATTTTACAACTACCTATAAACCAAGGCCAAGAGAACCAACCAATTCATGATGTTTTTTATTAAAACACCTACTTTTTATGAGTTAGCCTATGATGAATCACCTTTTGATCCTTTACCCATTATCAAAGAGTCTCAATATAATAAGCCAGTCGTTGTTGAGTCTCTTCTTAATGATTATAACCATCTTTGGGAAAATCATTATCTTGACCATTATATTATTTTTAAAGAGCCTCCTTTTGATAGGATAGTCTCTATGGATTTGTCTCTTGACCTTTTTCCCCTTGTTAAGGAGTCCCAATTTGACAAACTAATCTTTATAGAGAACATTATGCCATCATAGGTTGTTACTTATCCACTATCAAACATTCAAAAAAACATCTTTTTAGCAACATTCACACTAGATGAAGAATTAACATTGAATTTAGGTTGTATTCTTGAACTAAAATTATATTTAGCATCAAAATTAGAATCAACATTAGATTTAGAGTCTTTTAAGTCATAATCAACATCAGAATCAAAATACTTTTATGGTTGTTATAATATTGGTTATGCATGCCTTGTAGATCAATTTGAATACATCTATGATCTTTCCATGATTTTTGAGGATGATTACTTCAGAATCAACACAAGCTATCCTAATATCTTATATGAGGATTATTTTATCCCTTTACATTCCATTACCATTCCAAATGCCATTAACATCATCCAACCTAGCCATTATATTGACATCCCAGAAGCATCTATTGGGACCAATAAAATCATACCTTATTGAAACACATCCATGGAAACATATCAACTAAATAATATTAAGGGGACCAAAACCACATTCATGTAGGATAAGAATAATCTCTTAATGAAACCTTTTTAGAGGTATTAGGGGACAATCAAAGTCCATACTCATCATCTTTTAGTGAAACCTTATCAGAGGTACTAGAAGACAATCAAAGTCAAAAGTAAACATTCCTTAGTGAAACCTTCTTGGAGGTGCTATGGGATAATCAAGATAACCTAATTAGTGAAAACCTCATCAAGGTGATTAAGAAAAATAGTTCTTCACTACTTGATGAAGACATTATCAAATATAACATTAGTATAGATTCTAATATAGAGCATAATCATATGGTAGCTACTCTCAAACCTAAATAATAGAAAAATCTAGTGGTCTTATCAAGAACATATTTAGAAGTATTCTACCTTACCATAAATAAAATTATGTAAAATCTAGAATCAAAAAAATTATGTGTGCTTGAAAAATCCCAATATTCATTTATTACCCAACCATTATACACTCCATTATCATCCACCTTTACATTGCTAAATCAGACCTATCAGCCAATATTTATCTATATTTACCATTCCTTCACTTAAATTTACAGAGGATATAAAGATATCTTGTTTCAAATTTTGAAGGAAACATATTCAAATACCAATGAAGATCACAAAAACACTATTAGAGTCTAAATTTATAGTAGGTTATTGATAAATAAGCTATTTAGAAGGGGTGTGGGCTAAAAATTTAAACATTTAATTATTCTAGTTATATCATATGTTGATTAGGACATGGATCTTTAGATCAGTAGGAACAACGGAGTGATACCATTACCTTGTCATGTGCCTTGCCATTTGTATTTTGTCATTCCTCTTATCATTACTTCATACCTTGTCATTTACCTTACCTTATCACTTATGGGCATCCCTACTACCATTATATATAATTATAATAACATCACCATTCTTGACCAATGTCATACCCTATATCATTTTAGTATACCTTCACTATTGACCAAAGTTTTTTTTCCTTCCCAGCCTAACCCTTTTGATCTTGGTTCCATTATTTCTTCATGCACCTTACATGAGGGGATTCTGATCTAGTTTCAATAGTTTTAAAAATCCATTTTTAAATGGTTGTATATGAATGTAGTATGACATTAGATCTAGAAATTACATATTTCATTTACACTTGATAGGTGTTACTACGGAGAATTGTTTTTAGGCAAATCAGTGTTCCACCTTGTTGTTAAAAATGAAATATACTAAAAAGGAGGGTGAATCAATATCTTATATATCTTTTAATTAATCTGATTTCTTTTCTTTAATCACTTAATCACACATTCAATATATGAAATAAAATTGAAAAAATTAACATGCACCACACGAGAGAGAGAGAGAGAGAGAGAGAGAGAGAGAGAGAGAGAGAGAGAGAGAGAGAGAGAGAGAGAGAGAGAGAGAGTGAGAGTGATATGTACCTAGGGATATGATATATTAATGTATATGGGTTTATGGAGATGTCAACATGTGGCACACATCCCCTTAGTTAGTTATATGGGTACAATTATTAGGATAATTGAGTAACTTATGGAATTAGTACATTGGGTAATGGTTGGCCTACATTGGGATTAGGAGATTACCCATCCATGGGTTAGATAAATGTCTATATATAGGATATGATTATCATGGTAAAGAAATAAAGTAAGTACTGAGTCTTATATTGTAAGAGGATATTGGAGGTTGTCCCCTTGAAGAGACATTATGGAGTTATTCCTTCTTAAAGGAGTATTATATGGTGTTTCCCTACTGTACGGGTATTTTTTCATATATTGAATATCAAGATCTTATCAAGTGGTATCAGAGATTCAATTTTGGCAATTTGTGTGGAGCAAAACCCCAATTTTTTGAATCAAAAATAAATTTTTATTGGTTGTGAATTTTTCCAAATTTTTTCTTACTAGATATGGATAATATTTCAAATAAGTCACAATAAAAAATTAGAGATTTTTTTATTATTTTTGAGGGAGTTATTGCTATTTTAGGGTTTATAATAATTTCACTATATCTTCAAAAAAAAAAAAAAAAAATTATTCAAAATATTTTCTGGAGATATACGAAGATATAAGAGAAGCACAGTCAAAAGTTTAGAATTTTTTGAGTTGTTTTGAGTGAATTGTTGTGATTTTATGGTTTTTCATATATTAAATCTACAAATCAAAATTTGTGATATTTTTTCACAAAATTTTGATTTATATGATATTGATATTCAATATATGTATAAATACCCTTAAGGTAGGGAAACACCATATAATACTCCTTTAGGAAGGAATAAGTCCATAATGTCTCTTCAAGGGGAAAACCTCCAATATCCTCTTACAATAGAAGACTCAATGCTTGTTTGATATCTTTACCATGATAATCATCTCCTATATATATATACATATATCTAACCCATGGATGGGTAATCTCCTGATCCCAATGTAGGCCAACCATTACCCAATGTACTAATTCCATAAGTTACTCTATTATCCTAATATATTGTACCCATATAACTAACTAAGGGGATGTGTGCCACATGTCAGCATCTCGATCAACCCATATAAATTAATATATCATATCCCTAGGTACATATTATTACTTCCCTCCTTGAAATGTTTCATCCCCAAAACATAGGAAGAAACCAAATAATGAGTGTGATTCCAATCATTACACACTTGTCTCTAATCTTGATCATCTAGCCATCCATATGTGATCTTGGCAGGTGATAGCTCTCCAAGCTTTTTTCCAAATTCCATTGTGCTCCTCTGTTTTTGTTCATGATCATAATTATCCTAATTTGGTGTCCAAGCATAATTATTCCTCTTTTTATTCCATACACCTTATTCTACTGTGCTACTCTGATTCAAACCATGACCATAGTAGGTATTCTTCCATGCATAGTCATAGTGATTTACCCATTCATTCCATGTGCCATAGTATTTTTTATTTGGATTCAATGAATATCCATAATGATTGAAAATTTTATTTCCTATATAGACAAAATTATTTTTTTTATGACACTTCCTCACCTAGTTCCGTGATTGTTTCCTCTCATGATGATGTGGGTGTCTATATACCTCAACCTTTTCCAATACTCTGACCTTATCCACCTTTAATTCTACCTCTTCCACATTTTCCTTCTTTGTCTCTTGAGTAGATGAAGTGTTCATTTTTAGTGTGTCTTTACTATATCATCTCAATCTTTATTATGATCTTCAACACCTATTTCAATCTCATCCTCATGATCTACTTGGATTGTTTTAGATTAAGGTAAAAACAAGTTTTGAAGGGACCCCGAAACCCTGAAACAAAGATAGAAAGATGAAGCATTTACGACCACCGGAAAAACCTAAAACCTACTACAAAGAAGTAACATAAACAGGTTTTATATGGACCTAAAACTACTGGAAAGACCACAAGTCATAACCTAGGTTTTACATAGACCTGGCTACACCATAGTCAAAAGATTACAAAAAACTAGGAAATAGGACCAGATAACACAACCAACTAGAAGAACCAAGCTATTCTTCCAGTTCAAAAATCATTTTCACTACTTCCTTACCTTTCACAGCAGTATCCTGAATGGCAGTAGCTGTCGACATGGCTCCCTCTTGCATAGCTTTCTTTCTTGAGCTCTGTCTCGTCCTCTTATTAGGCCCCTCTAAGGATTTGATCTCCTCATTAGCTCTTTTTCCAATATTAACAGCTGCAGCACATATGTTAGATGTAACTTCCTCCATTTTCATTCTGCTCTCCTTGATGAGTTCCCTTAGGTTGTTCTCATAGTCTTTGAGCTTGATGGGGATGTCTCTCATCTATTTTTCCATGTTATTGATTTTATTCCAAATTGGCTTTTGGTTGTCTTCCATTATTTCCATTTTCCTTTTGATATCCATTATCTCCTTAAACATCCATGAATCAAGTTGGAGGATATCCTCTGCTTTGCAATTAACCCATCTCGTAGGTGTGTGCCTTCCATCATTATGCCTTTTATCACTCCACTCTTTTGTGTTCTTATTAGGACTATTCCCGCCTTATTCAATGTGGTCCTCTCTTCCCCTTTGATTTTGCTCCTTAGTTTTAGCTTGAACTCCCAAGTCCATTTCTTGGTTGTCAGCTTGAACTATGTTTTCCCTCTCATTTATCAAAATAGGGTCCCCAACAGGGTCATCCAGGACTTTATCATCCTCAAACACTTGTTGGTTTTCCTCATAGTCATGTTCACTATTTTCAGACTTCTCCTCTATGTTGACTCCTTTCTCATTCTTCTCTTGAACTTCTTCCTCATTGGAACTTGAATTCTTGATTTTTGTTCCTCCCTCTTCCTCCAAGATTTCCTCCCCAGACTTATCATTTCTCTCCCACTCTATATCCTCGTCAACATTTTGATTCTTGACACTAGGGGGCTTGATTTTATCTTTCCCTTTAACAATTTCACTCTTGTTACTCCGTGAATCCTTGTTTTTCCCCAGATAAGGGTTCATAACCATGGCCTTGTTCTTGTAATAGCCTTTAATTATTAGAATTAATCCTTCATGCAGAATAGGATGCATTTCCTTCTTTCTGTGAGTGAATAAACTTTGGACTAAAGAGAAACGTAGGTAAAAGGGAAAGGAAATTCTTACTTTGTGTCTGAAATGATTTAGGAATACAAAGTGGAATTTGTGGACTCTCTTGCTTCTTCCATCGAGTATGAAGTACTCTCGAATACATCATAAGACATCCCTCCAAATGCCCTTAATTTGTTCCAATTCAAATAAATCCCCATTCTTTTCCAGCTTCTATTCTTCAACGTCCATCTTAGGGAATTTTCAAAAGGCCTCATTTGAAATGCTAGTCTGCTTGGAGAATTTTATTCCTTCCATAGGCAGCCCCGTAACCTCTGCTATAAATTATTCTGTTAGATTCACTGTGATGCCATGTAGAGTGACGCTATCATCAATCCAATTTTTGAAAAAAGCCGTTGTAATATGAGGTTTTGAACCATGGAGCCTTTCCATGTAGTTCAAAACCTTCCCTCTCTGTAGGATTTTCCAGACATCTTGTTTCACTCTCCACTCTTCAAAAAAAATTTGGGTTCCTACTTCCTTGGTTCTCCTTTCCTTACACGAGCCATGCAGATTTCCTTTGATACCCAATCACTGTAAACTATAAAATGATCCCACCTGCTACCAATTTGGTACAAAGCTCACCTTTTTTTAGGCACGTTCAGGATCCGCTTCTCATTCTAGAGGGCATTCCTTTTTAATCATTGTAAAACTTTCTCCGCGAAGCCACTCCTCCAACTCATTAGTTTTCTATTAGAAGGTAATATTTCCCTCCTTTGCATGAATTGCATCATGATGAATGAGTGCTCTAAGATCCACATTCTTTTTTAATGTTTCCTGCCACCTCACTTTGTGTCTTGTTCAGACTACATCATTTGCTATCCAATCTGCAACTCCGTTAGCTTCACGGTAGGTGTGGGTAATTGTTAATTTTTCAAATTTTTTGATTAAAGTTTTCATCTCCATCACCATAGCCTCTATATTCCATGACACATAATTTTTATTGTTTAGAATATTTATGATATTCAAGGAGTCCCCTTCCAGCCATAATTTAGAATATCCTGAATCCACAGCTAGTTTGATGGTTTGAAGGGCAGCAGAAGCTTCAACAATATGACAATTCAAATTTCCAATGGGGATTGCAATAGCATCAATTACATTTCCCATATGGTTTCTCAAGACTCCTCTGCATCCTGCATTCCCCGGATTCCCTTTAGCAGCTCCATCAAAGTTTCCTTTAATCCACCCTTGAGGGGGGACATTCCAAGTAACACCTAGTCTAGGATTTTCAGTTTTACCATTAGAATTTTCCATTCTTAAGGGATTATCCACTTGAAAGGTTGGGTTTGGACTCCGTTTCAATGAAAAATTTTCCTTAATAGCTCTAATGATGTTCTGCCCCACCACCCATCTGGGAAGTTCTTTACTTCTAAAAATTCGGTTATTTCTTTCCTTCCATATTCCCCACCAAATATGGGGAAGAGTTAGTTTCCATAAAAATATAACTTTAGGATTCTTGGAGGGACAATACCAAATTTTAAGAGATATTTCCACATTTTTGTGGTGAATCCAAGCAATACCCCACAGATTGAGGATTTCTTTCCAAACTTGCTGCGTAAAAGAATAGTTCACAAACAAGTGATCTCTATCTTTAAAGCCCTTCTTACAAAGAATACACCTGTTCACAATATATATTCCTCTTTTCTGTAAATTGTCCAGAGTCAAAATTTTATTTTAGAGGAGGGTCCAGAAGAATATTTTGATTTTAGGGATGAGCCCCTTTATCCAGGCCTTCATCCACAAAGGTTTGTTTCCATTTCCCTTTGAAGTGAAAATGGAAGAAACTTTAAATTGTCCACTAGGCTCATTATGCCAAACAATCTTATCTTCAAGATTAGGGTAGAGAGATATAGCATTTAGGGATAGTTGTATATTCTTGAAATCTTGATCAAGATCAGTAAGGTTCACCCAAGAGTTGTTCTGCCAGTATTGGTTAACCATTATTCCCAATATTTGCTTACATCGGTCTATTGCTTCTTTATCTTGGATTTCATCTATCAAAGCTTTTCCTTTTAACCAAACATCCTCCCAAAATTTCACCTTTTTTCTATTGCCAACTTTCCAAGAGCTTCCTTCTTCTAAAACTTGTTTAGTACCCTGAACTACCCCCCATATGGTAGATGGATGGGAAACGTCAGGGTAATAAAAGAAATTAGAGAGGGACTTTGCCTTGAATAAATACTTATGCTTCCATATATTGCTCCATTCTTTGTTTTCCTAATAAACCCTCCATCCCTGCTTGGCTAAGAGAGCTGTGTTCATACTTCTTATTTTCCTTATTCCTAGTCCTCCTTCCCTGATAGGTTTACAAATGTTATCCCATGCAATTAAAGGCATTCTCTTTTTCTCCTCAGTACCTGTCTAAAGAAAGTTTCTCTAAATTTTTTCAATAACTTCTGCAAATTTGGTGGGAATTCTGAAAAGACTCAAAGCATAAGTGGGTAAGCTTTGAAGACTTGCTTTGAGGAGGGTAAGCTTTCCTGTTTGACTTAGAAAATTACCTTTCCATCCCACAAGTTTCTTGCTAAATTTGTTAACAAGTCCTTCCCAAAAAGCTTCAGGAACTTTCATCCCAAGAGGGAGACCCAGGTAAGAGGAGGGGAAAGATCCTATGGACCATTCAAGGATTTTAGCTATTTTGTTATGTCTATGACTTGGGGTTTTAGTGAAGAACACTGCACTTTTATTCTAGTTAATTAATTGTCCTGAGACAGTTGAATATAAATTTATAGCTTTCTTCAAAGTTCTTGCTTCTATGACTTCAGATTGCCCCATGAAAATAGTATCATCAAAAAATTGACCATGGGAGCATATTAAAGGATGAGAAGAGGGTTTCAGACCCTTAAATAAACCTTTATAGACTAAGTCCCCTATATATCTGCCCATACTATCAGCCATAATAATAAACAGAATAGGGGATATAGGATCCCCTTGTCTCAATCCCCTTGATGGTTTAAAGAAGCAGGATGAACTCCCATTTACCATCACTGCAATAGAAGTAGTATATATCAACTGCTTAATAATATCAACCACTCTTTGTTTAAAGCCAAAGGCAATAAGACTATTTGAAAGGAATAACCAGTCCACCCTATCATATGCTTTAGCAATATCAACTTTCATTATAAACCCCTCATTGTTAGAGTTGAACAATGAATGAATATTCTCATGAGTAGTAATTATAGAATTGAGGATTTATCTTCCTAGGATGAATCCATTTTATTGATCAGCAATAATCGAAGGGATCACTTGAATTAGTCTAGATGTAAAAACTTTGGATATAATCTTATAGAAGGAATTACACAGACTAATCGGTCTAAACTGATCAGGAGAGTCAGCTCTGATCTTTTTTGGAATCAGACATAGAAAAGTGGCATTAACTTCCTTAAGCATCTATTTGGCTCCAAAGAATTCCTTCACCACATTACTTACATCTTTGCCAGCAAGTTTCCATAGCTTTTGAAAAAAGAACATGGGAAATCCATCTGGTCCAGGTGCTTTATCTCCTCCTAAAGAACTAAGTGCTTTGAAGATTTCCTCCTCCTTAGGTATTGAGCATAACATTTTATTCTGCTCCTTCGAGAGCAAAGGAGGAACCACATGTAGGATATCAGCCTGACTATCCAAATTGATATTTATATCAGCCTTCATCAGGGAGGAGAAAAAGGAAAGCATTTCCTCTTTTATTTCCTTTTCCTCTAACAATCTGGTCTCCTTTTTTCAAGTATTCTATATGTGTGTTAGCTCTATGTTTTAGAGTGGAGAGATGGAAAAAATTTGTATTTTTATCTCCTTATTTCAACCATAACACCCTAGATCTTTGTCTCCAATAGATCTACTTGGATTGTTATTGGTGCCTTTTTCACTATGATATCTTGTAAAGTGATCTTTTTTTTCTTATACCAAAACTTCATGAACTTTTTTTGAACATTAATATTCATTGTTCCCAAAGTCTCTAACCATGGATATCCAAGAACTATATCCACATCATCCATATCCAAAGCATAAAAATCTGAATGCAAAACATATTTTTCCATAATGAGCTTCAAATCTTCAAACATTGAGATATTCTTACCATCTACTTGAACCTCTTTGATATTATTTGCTTGAACATGTAGATGCTTGGACACATTAATGTTGATGAAGTTATACATACTAGTAGGGTTTATGGACACAACAACCCTATTCTTTTGAATGCATCCATGAAATTGAAAAATTGACTCAAATTTCTTTGGATCCAAATTATTTGAACCCTTATCATCCAATTCTTCTTCTTCTTCTTTTTCTTGGATAAGAATTGGATGATAATGGGACACCTATAGGTGTGCATTTTGCATAATGGGACACCTATAGGTGTAGGTTGGACCTTGAAACACCATCAATTAACTCTTCTTGATGATACTTTATATTTTATTTTCCACTTTCACTATTTATAAATATTCAACATTTTAGCATAGTCTAGTTTTTCAATACTAGGTAAAGAGGGCTCTATTAGGATCACACATTTAGGTTATCACTACTTGAAATTAGTACATAAAAGTACATATTTAAGCTATTCAATAACCACTTTTCATTATCCTTATTGACTCCATATTTTGAAATGTTATTATCCTTCATATAAGATACAAGGTATGGTCATTTAGATGCACTATATCTCATGATAACCTTGTTATAAGATATTCATAAAATGGCATGGACCTTTGTTTTCACCCTTGAGGGAAAGTGTCTCTAAACATAGTCATCACCTCTTCAAAGATGATATACCATTCCATTTGTATATTTTACACTTAATATAGGTTTTAAACTTTCAATTCAAATGTTAATATTAAAGATAATGCCTTACTATATTCCAAATTTTACATACAAAGACCTTCAAAGCTCTATGGTACCACCTATAGGTGGGCATTTGCATATACAAGTACTGGGTAAAAATTTCTAGATATTATGTAAGATCTATAGGTTTATGATCACTTATATTATTACACAAATTGTTCAAAGGCACTCTTATCAATCTTAAAATATTGAAACATCAATCAAATTCACCATCTCAGCATGATATCATCAAAGAGACTCATGTAGGTGTATTTTAGTTGTATGTGGGTAGTGGATAGAATTTAAACAAAGTAAGTTAATGAATGGTCTCATGAACATTATTAATCTCATTATAAATTTATAAAATTATTTTTTTTCCTTATGATAATATTCATACAAGTCTCAAAACCTTTTGTTCCAACATGATATCCTCTTGTAAACACTTGTTACAGAGCAGGTCGGGATAACTAGTCACTGTTTGTGTGGTGCATGAGCTAGCAACCAAAAATACATATTATTAAAACATTAAAATGAAATATCATGATCTATTTATATCATTAAAAATTTGCTACACCTTCATTAAAATTCCATAAACAAGTTAGGCAAGCCTCATACATGTGACTTTAAATATGAGTGAGTGGAGAGTTGACTATGAGAATGGTAAGATTAAATGTTGATCAAAGCATAATATGATGAAATACAAAATTAAGGGAGGAAGTATTATGGAATTGAGATATGTGAAATATAATATTTCATAGACATGATACATCTACAGATAAATACGCATTTTATAACAAGGAAAAATTGATTAAAGCTTCACAATGGTGACACTTTCCTACAACATGACATAACTTGCATATCAAAACATGAAACCAAGAATTAAGATAATTTAAGAAGATATCCAAAATACTCTATAATCAACAACACTAGTTTTATTATATGCACTTGTCCAAATTTGATAAAAACCTATAGGGTGCAAGAAATAGTGAGGAAAAAACACAATTAACTTGTTAGAGATGGTTCATAAAGCATGGTTAAACAATAATTAAATTATTACTATTGAAATTAATCTATCTAAATGTACTAACACCTACTAAATGTGTTTGACCTAGAATTTCTCCAACTATCTATACCAAGCATAAACTTATTAACTAGTTTTGTGTGTCTAAAAGGGTGAAAAAGGAGAAAAATGGTTTTCCATATTTTATTGCACTTTCAAAGAATTTAAAATGTGTAATTGAGTCTGAGCAAGATTAAGAGAAATTACATGACCTTTTCCCATTTTTCACACTCCCTCATGGGTTGTACAAGTGATAAACTCTTCCTTTTTCAATTGATGTCCTAATTTTTATTTAGATAACCTACAAGTTTTAGATGAACTGACACTCCTGATAGAGAATTTGACTTCTTGGACATTTTAAAGGATAATAAGACAATTTTACACCTTTAAAACCATGAAAATTACATTTATGACCCCTAAAATGACTCTAAAATACAAGGATTAAAATGACTAATGATCCAGGCTAATAAATCATCAATTTACATCAAATGGACTATAACATTCCCCATGACAAAATCTTAGACCCCTAAAACATCTAAAAAAATCATGTTTTTACCTATAGGGGTCCCAATTTAATTTGGAGGGTCAAATTTGGTAAACAAATTGGTGACTCATAGCGGTAGTATGCCTAATATACTAGAGATTAGTAGCCTTATCCTATCCATGATCTTAGGGAGTCATCAAAAGTCTAAAACACAACAAGAAGAATTTGACAATTGACAACAATCTTTGATGAAGATAAGACTAATTAAATACCTAAAACACATAAAACAAAGGACAAAAACAAAATAAAGAAAAAAAACTAACAAGACACACATGTGCTCAAAGTACTTAGGAAAAGATAGAAAGCAAACAACTATGCACAACTAGAAACTAAGCATACCTCTTATCCAAAATCAAAAGGAAAGTTTCTTGAATATTTTTCTTCATGAGATGAGTCATAGTGCCAACATGTTACTCCTTAGATTGGATGCTTGGTAGATCAAACCTAATCCTTGATACTTCACTATATTTTATCTGAAATAGGGTTCCAATGTAAATATATTCATCTTGAATTTATACACATACTTCATACTTTTTCCCACTATTCATCTCATGATCAACTTGTATCTTCTTGGTAGTCATGGCTTCAAGAGGAGTACTTTCTTGTTCTTTGGAAGATTAAGGCCAATAGGAGATTGTTTTATCCTTCAAAATCTGATGTGTTTCTCTCAAATTATTTAGAGGATGATAACCCATTTTGATTATTTCAAACATATCATCATTGGATTCATATTCCTCTTGAAAGGATAGATTTGAAATATTGCTTCTTCTTTGCATACTCACTTGAGTGTCAATGCTACCTTTTCCATTCTTTACTAGATCATATCCTCCTTGAAGAGGAGTATAACTTTCTCCAATGATTAAAAATAATTCATCCAAAGGATAATTAGAGACTTATCCTTTCCCATCCATGATGTCTTGGATAGTGAGGAATAACTAAGGAGGATTTCTTCTTCTTTGGTAAAAGTAAAACATTCTTCCATATCAACCCAGTTAGAAGTTTCAACACAAGAAATCACCTCTTCATCAACATTTAGGAACTCTAGAGCACTATCAATTTTAATCTCAACTATCATTGCATGACTTTGGTTCTCAAGGGCTGTAAGATCCTCAATTTCCTTCTCCTTCTTGGTGATGCCAATGTTAGGCATTTTGTAATCAGGTGACCTAGTCTAATGAGGATGCCAAGGAGATATATTTTGTTCAATCAAGATTTATAATTTTTTATCAATTAACTAATCATATTTAATCTCCCATACCATAGGTCCATCAAGGCAAATAGTGATTGGGTGAGGACAAGATGAACTAGTTGGTGGAGGTAGAACATAGAACTCAACATCAGATTGAGGATGAATTGTAAGGGATTATTTTGAGAGATCTTGAGGAAGTGGAGGTATATCTTGGGATAAAATAGTTTGTGTTTATTACTTATGTTTTATAATATCTTAATTGAAATATGATCCATCTTGAGCACTCTTTTGAGGAAGGATATATGGGCTGTGTTTAGGCATATTATCTTTTTTGGGGTCTAAACCTTCCATCACACCTTGACTTTATAATTTAATCCTTGACTCTAACTCTTTAATTATCTTATCTAGGTTCTCTTGGAAAATTATTTCTTGAAGGTGATAAGCATAGTCATGTGGATAAGGAGTATAAGAGGGATAATGTGGAAGATAAGATGTCTCTTGAGGAATTGTGGGAGGGTCTTGCATAGGATCAAGATATTTCTCAAATTCACACACTCTATCAAGGATTTTATCCCATTTCTTTCCCCATGATTCCAATACCTTATTCCATCTTAGGATGTTAGGATTAGGAGTCTCATATTTATGTAGTGGTGTAATTTGAGGAATGGATGAAGTGTTCAAGAAACTTGGGATCTCCTTAGGCTTGGATTATCCACCTTGTCTCCAACTTGGGATTTTATATCTAAAAGTATCAACTTGAGGTGGGGATGTAATGGTAGAGGGAAATGAGGGATTAAATTCCAATTTATTGATAATATGGAATATTTAATCTTCTTATTGGCTAATTCAATCTACCTATTGATATTTGCTTCAAAAACTAAGTTTATCATTACAACTTTCTCTTTTAGCTAATTGGGAAAGAGATGACTTTGATAAGATTAATTGGGCTCATGAGGAGGGGTCAATTAGGAATGATATAAATATTGGGGAGGTAGATATAAGGGTTGATAAACTTGGTGAGGTTACTCTTCATGGATTCTTAACCTATCTTCTAAAGATGCAACCAAGCCAATCACATCTAGCATCTCACTTGTGAGCCTTTAGCAATTCTTTCTCTCAATAGGTGCCTGCTCTCTTTTAACGAAATATAATTCATCTCTCACATTATGAATGAGATATATATGAATATCTAGACCATGTCCCATTTGTGTGCTAAGATCTATCATGCACTTCTCATATCCCAATAGAGTTTTCTTGAAAGTAGAAATGGACTAATTTGGGAAATGACTAGGTTGACTAAGAGGAATAAGATTTGAGAAGGTTGGTTATAGAATTGATACAACTCATGACAAGGTTGATAATGGTCATATTAGAGATGGTAAGGATCATGAAAATCCTAATAAAAACCATACAAAGTTGATGATAAATTCCATAATCTTGATATACCTCACCAACTTGTGTAAATTAATACTCAACACCAAAATTAGCCATGAAACTTTATTAGGAAGTAAAAACACAAAGAAAAATTACCAAAAATATTTAAAATCAAAACCTATGTTGCTTGAGTAACTAATGTAACTTTAGAGTCACCATTTATGCTTGGATAGATACCTCCAAAGGTTGATGTGTTGAAAGACAACATCAAAAATCCTTCAACTTATTGGATAATGAGTCCCACTAGACATGCCAAAAATTGTTATCACTTTGAATTGAACCATTTGAGGAGATGTCTCAACTCTCCTCATCTAAGTGTCATAATTAAAATGACTCTAGGTTGTGGGTAGCCTAGGAATGAGGTGAGCATATAGAAATGGATAGCTCCCTTGATGTAAAATTTTTGGATCACTACTACACCTATGCTTGAAAGGGAAAAGGGAGAGAAAACTAAAATTAAACTATCCCAAAGGTGGTGATACACCAAATTTATTGATGACTACAAACTAACTACATGTCACACATGAGACCAAGAGACTAACTAAACATACACTTCTTTAATCTACATCTTCTCATATTAGTATTTTATTATGAGTTTGTGATAAATATTTAGGCTAAGAGGACTAGAAAAGAGGCCTAGAATGGAACTAGTGAATATACTAACTCACTCAAACTTGAAACTTCACTAGAACACTTCACATGACCTACAAGAATAAGCTTTAAAACTACATATAGGTGAGAGAATGAGACAACCATGATAAATAAATAATAGTCATCACTAAGAAAGATCAATCATTTAGGTAAACACACTATGAATGGTCATAAAAGAGATAAAATCAATAGTATTTATTGATAAAATGTTATTAGAATGAGAATGGCTTATCCATATTTAGGTGGATGATCTTTTACAAAGGCCAAAAAGGTTATTAGTTATAGAACATGAGAGAGATAGGTGAAGAAATAAGTACAAAGGTCATAAGCACACTTGTCAAGCTGGGAAAATGTGTTACATGTGCACGAAAAGATAATGTGAAACTATTCATGGGAAGCTAGAAGTGGCAAGTGGCACTCCAAGGCATGAAACTCTTGAAATGTGGCATGAAATTCCATTTGTTGGATCAAAAAACTATCTTCATGATTTAATCCTATTTGAATATCCTAAAACTATGAATAATTATAATTATTGTATTAAGAGGAAAGGGTTAAAAAAATTCTTTTCCATTCATTTGTTACATTCTTAGTCATTTAGAATCTTTTGGAAGTGAGCCATCAATCCCTGTAGTTTTAAAAAACTCCTTTTTCACATACCTTACACACTTGGCTTCTATAGAGTAAAAATTTACTATATGTTTCATTCTATTTTATTCAGTCACACACCATGAAATTTTGTCTTCGCATACTTTGGTCTGAGATTGTAGAGTTTTGAAACAAAGCACGGGTTCTATTTTCCTTTTGATTCATTTTTGTCTAAGTGTTGAAGTAAAGCAGAAGTTGACAAGTGTCATCATCTGAGATTCCTTTCATATTTTCTATGAGTTGGTCAAAATGTGCCACATATCTCATAATGACTCAGTGGAATGCACCAAGTGTCATCATCCATGGTTTCATATCGGCACTCACATTTCATCTCTTTTCATTGAAAGGTTTTAACAAGATAAGTATCAGGATCAAGCGGAAAGCACCAAGTGGCAGTCACAAAAGGTCTCAATTTTGCTTTTCTAAAAGCAAAGGAAGATGCCACGTATCCTAGTAGAAGAAAGTGGAAGCCACCACGTGTCACGATCCAAATTATCTTCATTTTACTTCATTGATATAGTAAAGATTGTGGTGGGTCCCAAGTTTTGTTTCTTAAGCAAGTAGAAGCCACCATGTGTCGTTGTCTGTGTAAATGTGAAATGAAACCCAATTGTTTCTATGGTATAAATAGAGTAAAGTAGAGACTTCCACGTGTTATCTTCCATAGGTTTCTAAAAGGGTAGCTAAAAGCAATAGAGATCACCATGTAACCCTAGATAAATAAAGTAGAGATTACCATGTGTCTTTTAATAAAAGTAGCAGAGATTGACACCTATCCCTATGGCCCTTTTAAAGTTACTCAGGTAAGAAATGTTGTGGGTCTTATTTCTTTTAAGCTGTTGAAGTTTTAGGGAAGTGGATAGCGATAAGTTTTAAAGGCAAAACATTCTTGAGTAAAGACACAAAATAGTATAAGCTATGTGGAAAGTGTCGTGTGTCTTCAATAAGCACTACAGAACACACCAAGTGTCATTTTCTAGTGTCTCCTAAGTAATAGGAAGATTTTCAAAGAATTAGATAAGTGTTATCTAGTGTTTAAGAGAAGGGAGCATCCTGCAATCTGTTTCAGCCAATGAACTGCTAGAAGACAAAGCATTTCAAAATCTATAAAATATCTTCTATTAGACATTACCAGTTCAGTTAGATTTCAATTGGGACATCAGATTGGGAACAAGCAGACAATCTAGAGTGAATCTAAGGCTATAAATAAGGGTGCAGAGATCACCAGAGGGGTTGATCAATTATCAGAGAGAATTTTTGAGAGAAATTATTGTAAAGAGTCTAGAATTTCTAGAGCTATGACTAAGTAATATCATTTGCTTTTGTCTCATTTTCTTGAGTTGAAAGGTTTGTATAACTATACGTGTTTCTGCACCTCTTATATGACTAGAAAATTCAAATAAGAAGATTGAACCCTATGCCTTTGTTGATATTTTCTGTGTCATTTACAAATGTAGTCTAGGCTATAGACTTTCTAGAGCTATGATTAGGAATGTCATTTGATTTTGTCTCATTTTCTTGAGTTGAAAAGTTTATATAACTATATGTGTTTATGTGCCTCTTATATGACTAGAAAATTCAAATAAGAAGATTGAACCCTATGCCTTTCTTGACATTTTCTATATCACAACAAAAGTATTCTATACTGTGAGCCTCTATTTCTATTGTTTCCATCGTTTACATTGATCATGCACTTGTTTACTCTTAAATGTAAATGAATCCTACATATAGTCTCATTGTGCTCAGGATTAAGGTTGAATTACATTCAGGCACATCACCATAGATTAGATTTCCTTTCTTGCATTTGTGTTTCTGATTTAAATTCATATCCCTTTTCCCAGTATCTACTTAATATAGAGAAGAACTAGCTTCTTTAAAATCTAGAGGTTGTTTCAAGTCGCAAGTCCCACATCTTGAAACTTCCCATTATTGGTGTTTATTACAAAGTGCAATTTTAAATCATCAATAGTTTTTGGCATGCCTAGTGGGATCAATCTTTCAAGGAGTTGAATAATTTTTGGTGTGTTCTTCAGCCAACCAACCTTTGGAGGTTTTTATTTTATCAACACCAACGGTGACTCTGAGTTGAATTAGCTAGTTAAGCAGTCCTGGTATCATCAAGAAATCACCATTTGGTATGTACAATTTTGTTACTCAGAACTATGGGTCTTATGCTCCATATATTTTTGATCAACCTAATCTCTTTGCCAATCAACCCATTTCCACCTTCAAACAAGCACTGCTAGGATATAAAAAGAATGCAGTAGAGCTTAACAGCTAGAAGGGGATGCAACCAAGAAATCCCTGATCATGTCATCCATCAAATGAGAAATGCACTAGATCTGGTTAAGAGTGAATGGGATCCCATTGAAAGAGCCAATTGGCAAAGGCTTACAAATGAGATGTTGGATGTGTGTGGCTTGATTGCATTTTTAGAAGAGAAGTTGAGTATTCATGAGAGACAGCCTTACCAATTCTATCAACCTACATATTCACTACCACAAGTTTCATATTAGATATACACAACCCTTACTCATGATCCAAGTCAAACCTGTTAAGGTCCTTTCCCTAATTATGTTGAGTCTATGTTGGTAGCAAGTGAAGTGGAATCCAAACCCTCACTTCCCCCTCAAGTCCCTCGCACCCTTCCTCAATAAGCTTCTTGTTTTTCATCACAGCCTTCATGCACTCCCCACTTCTATGATGATTCCTATGAGCTCCCAGAAAGACTCTTTCAAGAAAATCTAGCTAAGCAAATTGAGGAATTAGAGGAAAAGATGAGATTGCTTAGAGAAAGAGAGATAGAGCTTTCAGACCTTAGAGAAGATCCTATGCCAAAAAATACCTCTTCTACCAATCCTCATATCTCTCAACATGATGTCTAAATTCTGAGTTGGAAGAGGGAAAATCATTAACCAGCTAGGGATCTTGAAGAAGATAAAATTGCTACCTCTTCCCAAGGGAAAAGTTCTAGTCACAAGGTCATGAGTTGGAAACAAACAATGGAATCATGGAGTAGAAAGGAGGAGAAAGGTTTTGCTCAAATCCTTGAAGAGGTTGAGGCTACTCTCACTCATGATGATGATAAATCAAAATATCCTACATTTAAACACACCTCATCTACATCCCTCTCAGAGAGCTATCAAGCTACATCTGATATAGATGAAGTGATGTACAAATGGAAAGAAGAGAATCATTCGGTTCTAGCTCAAGAATTATCTCCTCTTCTACATATGTATAATCATTAGTCTTCTTCTTTATCTCTTTTCAAAGAAGAATATATTTTGGAGGAAGTAAGTAAAGAGGAGTATACTTAGTTCATGGCTAGTCAAGAAGATTTCATGAGTGCAGACGAGGAGGAAATCACCATAGGTACATTATTTGATGAACAAGAGGACAAGTAACAGGATTTTACCTTAATCTCTAATGAGGAAGAGATAATTTCTAACTTTATTCTCACTTTTCAAGAAAATATGGAGGAGCATGGACACTTCCTTGATCAAGTAATTGGGGCAGGTTACACTATTCTTCAAGGAGGCCATGAGCTAGCCAGATGTGGAGAAGACAACATTGAGACTCAAATAAGTATGCAGAGGGGATGTAAGCTTTTAGACTTATCTTTTCAAGAGATTGAAGTCATCAAGGAGGATGATCATGTAATGGAACCCAAAAATGAAGTAGAAAGAGATAAGCCAATCAATAAGGTATATCTAAGGGCTTATGGTGATGAGCCAACAACCATTGATTTCTTGATGAGACATGCCAGTATGAAGAACCAACATTTGAAAAGCTTTAAAGAATAAGAAGAATATGTATATAGTGGAAGCATGTTTGACTTTGATTCACTCAGATGCAAGCCAATCAAGGTGGCAAGCAGAATGAGTAAGTCACCAGAGCTCCATCCCATTCAGCCATTTCTCTGGCACCATAAGTCTTCTCACCATGAAGGAAACTTCAAAAAATTTCCTTTTGATCTAGGAGGGAGGCAAATATACCTGGTTAGCTATATATAGTAGTTTTCTTTCAATTGTGTTGCTCTGTTTTCCCATTTTTTCTTTCCCGCTCTCTCTTTTAAATAAGTGTTCTTTGAGCATGTGGCCGCAGCTTAGAATCTTTTCAAAATTTTCAAGACTCTCAACACATTAAGTCTCTCTCAAATCTCCATAGTTCCCCAGATGTGTCTGATTCATAAGTGCCAGAATTGGAAGCTATTTTGATCTAGCTTGAATTCCAGTTGAAGGTTGCAGTTCATATTTTATAGAATTTTTGCATAAGGACATCATTAACCTTAATTTAGCTTTCTAGGAGTTGTAAAATAAGTAGGGGCTATTTGATGCTGAATGGTCTACTTATCAGATGGCCTTACTGAAGTTGTGATTGTTGCCACATTTTTATGTGTGGGAAATTGTGGTTTCTTTTGAGCGGGCTCAAAAGTCCTTGGGGTTGCCAATAACTGTAGAGTAAAAATTTACTTTACATTTCATTCTATTTTGTTTAGTCACGTGCCATGAAATTTTGTCTTCGCATACTTTGGTCTGAGATGGTGTATTTTTGAAACAGAGCACAAGCTCTATTTTCCTTTTGATTCATTTTTGTCTAAATGTTGAAGTAAAGTGGAAGCTAACAAGTGTCATCATCTGAGACACCTTTCATATTTTCTATGAGTTGGTCAGAATGTGCCACGTATCTCATAACAACTTAGAAGAATGTGCCAAGTGTCATTATCCATGGTTTCATATCAGCACCCATGTTTCATCTCCTTTTAGTGAAAGGTTTTAACAAGATAAGTATCATGATCAAGTAGAAAGTGCCAAGTGGCAGCCACTGAAGGTCTCAATTTTGTTTTTCTAAAAGCAACAAAAGATGCCATGTATCCTAGCAGAAGAAAGTGGAAGACACCACATTTTTTGGTCTGAATTATCTTCATTTTGCTTCACTGATATAGCAGAGACTGTGGTGGGTCCCAAGTTTTGTTTCTTAAGCAAGCGAAAGCTGCCAGGTGTCACTGTCTATGTAAATGTGAAATGAGACCCAATTGTTTCTATGGTATAAACATAGTAAAGTGGAGACTGCCATGTGTCATCTTCTATATGTTTATAAAAGGGTAGTTAAAAGTAGTAGAGATCACCATGTAACCCCAAATAAGTAAAGCAGATATTGTCATGTGTCCTTTAATAAAAGCAGTGGAGAACGACACATGTCCCTGTGGCCCTTTCAAATTTACTGAGTAAGAAATGATGTGGGTCTTATTTTTTTTAAGCTATTGAAGGTTTGAGGAAGCGGATAGTGATAAGTGTCAAAGGTGGAACATTCCTAAGTAAAGACACAAAAGAGTATTAGTTATGCAGAAAGTGCCATGTGTCTTCAATAGGCACTGTGGAACATGCCAAGTGTCATTTTCTAGTGTCTCCTAAGTAATAGGAAGATTTTCAAAGAATTAGCTAAATGTTAACTAGCGTTTAAGAGAAGGGAGCATCCTACAATCTATTTCAGCCAATGAACTACCAGAAGACAAAGCATTTCAAAATCTATGAAATATCTTCTGGTAGACACTGCCAATTTTATTAGATTTTAGTTGGGCCATTAGATTGGGAACAAGCAGACAATCCAGATTAAATCCAAGGCTATAAATAAGGGTGCAGAGACGACCAGAGGGGATGATCAATTATCAGAGAGAATTTTTGAGAGAAATTATTGTAAAGAGTCTAGACTTTCTAGAGCTGTGACTAAGTAATATCATTTGCTTTTGTCTCATTTTCTTGAATTGAAAGGTTTATATAATTGTACATGTTTATGTGCCTCTTATATGACTGGAAAATTCAAATAAGAAGATTGAACCCTATGCCTTTGTTGATATTTTCTGTGTCATTTCCAAAATTAGTCTAGGTTGTAGACTTTCTAGAGCTATGATTAGGAATGTCATTTTCTTTTGTCTCATTTTCTTGAGTTAAAAAGTTTATATAACTGTATGTGTTTCTGTGCCTCTTATATGACTAAAAAATTCAAATAAGAAGATTGAACCCTATGCCTTTGTTGAAATTTTATATATCACAACAAAAATATTCTATACTATGAGCCTCTATTTCTATTGTTTCCATCTTTTACATTGATCATGCACTTGTTTTCTCTTAAATGTAAATGAATCCTACATATAGTCTCATTGTGCTCAGGATTAAGGTTGAATTAAATTCAGGTGCATCACCATAGATTAGATTTACTTTCTTGCATTTGTGTTTCTAATTTAAATTCCTATCCCTTTTCCTAGTATCTACTTAATATATAGAAGAACTAGCTTCTTTAAAATCTAGATGTTGTTTCAAGTTGTAAGTCCCACATCTTGAAACTTCCCATTGTTGGTGTTTATTACAAAGCACAATTTTAAATCATTAAAAACTTCTAAAAATGAATTATTTTTCCATGAAAATTCATATAATGGAATGTGTGAAAATTTTAAATACCCTCCATGGCATTATAGGCATTAGGAACATGTTGAAATTAGTTTACTTGAAGCTTTTTACCCTTCTCACCATCATGTTCACTATGCCAATTTTGACTGGTTGAGATGAGAGCTCTACTTAGAACATTTAGGAGTTTTGATGTATCATTAAATTAACATAGGTAGTTATATTAAGTATTTATAATCCTCCCAAAGATTATTTCATCTCTTGAAACCTCCTATAACCTACACAATTCACAAAACTATCAAAAATGCATTGTTTTATACTCCATCCATATAATTTTGTATAGTCCAAAAGTATCAAGAGTATCTTGAGAGAGTAATATACAATATTCAATCAATTTAAATATAATTTTGGTCCATTTGGATATCTCACCATCTTAATTTTCTTCATTGGGTCATTTTTAAGGGTTTACAAGGGTTTTGAGCCATTTCCACTCTTAAGCTTTGTTCATAAGGACATGATGTTCAAATTGAAAAAAAAAACCACTAAAATGATTTTAAGGACCCTTTATAACCTCTAAAAACTCCTTGGATCTCTATGAAAAGTAACAAGGGAGATATGAGCACTTAAAGTTAATTTATCAAGCTTTTCCTTCAATTTACATAAGCCTAGTGTTATCTTTGAGCCAAAATATAGATTCTTTATGTTTCCTCTATAAGGTGAAATATTGAACATACCTGGAATGACCCTAAAAACATGACACAATCCATTATGATTCTTACCTAAGACTAGAATTGAAATTGACCTCTCTTTTGGATTTTACGCCTAGTCATGCCTAACATGCTTACTTGCAAACATGGCAATCCAGACCATCTTATTAACTTACCTCCTTTTATGAGATATTTATATTATTTATTTTTACGTCCTCCAACTTCTCACACCTCCTAGTAAGGTTGTTTTATCTCTTGGTCTATCTTGTTTTATCACCCTTTCTCAAAACTACAAATTTATGCATAAAGGGAAGTGCCCTCTATCTAAGACAAAATAAAGGGTACTTACTATATTTACTCAAAAAATATGGATATTGAAAGAAATTATTAATGTATTTTAGATTAATTTTATAAAATTTGAGATCTTGGTTAGGTCATCTAACCTCTCAACTCTTGTAAAAACCAAAACATACTCCTATGCAGACAGACTATGTGCATGATTACACTTTAAAATATGTATTGCTTGGTTTGACTTATTTATTATGCATGATATTCATTTGTGAGAGAAATTTAAAGGTATAAAAATTCATGGTGGAAATTTTATAAACATTTTCATCACTCTAACCTACTACATACCCTTCATACTTCTTGCCTAGTCAAGACTAAGTTTTAACTCCTGATTGTGTTTAATGTCATAGAGGTACACCGTATATGTTCATGATTCTTTCAGATTGAGAAAAAAAATTGATCACCTTATATCCTATTAATATCATTTTACTTTTGTTTTGGCCCATTTAGAATTATCTCTATGCATTTTTAACCCTCACACTTTACTCCTCAACCCACTACCTGCTATGGTCAAACATAGTCAACTATGCTAGGAAAAGGTAAAACCCTATAGGTGAGGATTCCTCATTTGAAAGGTTATAAATCACTATTAAATATTTTTAACCATTATAAATAATCTTTCATCTACTAACCATAGTGATTCCATGCTCTAATTTCCATCTTAGACTATGTACTCCTACAGTCAGTTGTAGGTGTGTATTTTACATAATGGGACACCTATAGGTGTAGGTTGGACCTTGAAAAACCATCCATTAAATATTATTGATGATCCTTTAGATGAAAATTTCCAATTTCACTATTTATAACCATTCAACATGGTAGTATAGTCTATTTTTTCAATACTAGGTGAAGAGGGATCTTTTAGGATCACACATATACGTGATTACTACTTGAAATTAGTACATAAAAGTGCATATTTAAGATATTTAATAACAAATTTTCATTAGCCTTATTGACTCAATATTTTTCATATTTATTTTCCTTCATTGATGATACAAGGTATGGTCATATGGATGTGCTAGATCTCATGATAACCTTGTTATAAGATATTCACAAAATGGTTTTGACCTCTATTTTCACCCTTGAGGGAAAGTGTCTATAAAATTAGTAATCACCTCTTCAAAGATGATCTACCCTTCCATTTATCCATTTGACCCTTAATATATGTCTGAAATTTTCAATCCACATGTTAGGATTCAAGATAATTCTTTACCATATCCCAACTTCTCCATACAAATGCCTTCATAGCTCTATGGTACCACCTATAGGTGAGCATTTGCATATACATGTAGTGGGTATAAAATTAGGAAAATATGTAATATGTATAGGTTTATGATCACTTATTTTCTTTCAAAAATTGTTCAAAGGCACTCTTAAAATCTTAAAATACTGAAACATCTATCAAATTCTCCATCTTATCATGATGTCATCAAAGACACTCATGTGGGTGAATTTGAGTTGTATGTGAGCAATAAACATAATTTGAATAATGTATGTTGATGAATGGTATCATTAAAATTATTATCCTCATTATAAATTATTCAAATGAGTGTTTGGCCTTATGATAATCTTGATACAAGTCTCAAGACCTTTTATTCTAATGTGATATCCTCTTGTAAACACTTATTACAGAGCAGGTAAAGATAACTAGTGATTATTTGTGTGGTGTATGAGCTAGAAACTATCCTTACATATTATTAAAACATTGAAATCAACTCTCCTCAGCTCGTGATGAATTGAACAAATTTATACACCTTAATTACATATCCATGAACAAGCTCGGCAAGCCTCATATATGTGACTACACATATGAGTGAGTGGAGAGTTGACTATTAGAATGGTAAGATTGATTGTTGATCAAAGCATGGTGTGATTAAATCAAAAATTATTGGAGGAATTATTATGGAATTTAGATATGTGAAACATCATATTCTATTTACATCAGACCTCTATAGAGAAACACACATTCTATAACAAGGAAAACTTGATTGAAGCTTCACAATGGTGACACCTTCCTGCAACATGAGATAAATTGCCTATAAAAACACCATGAAACATGAAAACAATCATGAAGATAATTTTATAAATATTCAACATATTTTGGAGTTAAAATCATCAATTTTATTGTATGGACTTGTCCAAATTTGAGTAAAAACTATAGGGTGTAGGAATAGTGAGTAGAAAACATAGCCAACTTGTTAGAGATGGTTCATAAAGCATGGTTGACCAATAATTGAGATATTTTTATGGAAATGAATCTATTTTATTTTAATACAACCTACCAAAGGCATTTTACCTAAAATTTCTCTAACTATTTATACCAAGCATAAACCTACTGATTGGTTCTATGTGTCTAAAAGGATGAAGGAGTATAATGCTTTTGGAAAATTTATTGCACTTATAGAGATTTTCAAAAGTGTAATTGAGTTTTAGGAATATTAAGAGATATTCAATTACATTTTACCATGCGTCACACTCCCTCATGGTCCATACAAGTTCCAAACACTTCCTTTTTAGTTGATTTCCAAATTTTTAGTTAGATAACTTGCAATTTTTAGATGAAATGACATTCCTAATAGGGAATTTGACTTATTAGAAATATTTAAGGAGACTAAGACACTTGGACACATTGGAAGCCATGTCACTTTCATTTATGACCCCTAAAATGATTCTAAAAGACATCAGGATTAAAATGACTAATGATCAAGGGTAATAAGGCATCAAATTACATCAAATGGCCTATAACATTCCCTATGACAGAAATTAGACCCCTAAAACATCTAAAAATCATATTTTTACCTATAGTAGTCCCAATTTGACCTGTATGGTCAAATTTGGTCAACACCTATATACATAATAAATTTTTAAAATGTGATAATGTAGATGGAAGGAATTGATAAGTGACTACAATATGGACATTAAATATATCAGAGGAAAGAAAACAAAGGGGATAATTCTCTTATTAGCATAGCATAATTCACTACCATATCTCATCTCATGTCTAAAATGTGAAAATAAGGTTATAATAACAAGAAAAAGATGAATTTTGTAAATAAAGTAGTCATGCAATTGCACAAGTACTTGTAGATAAGAAATATTTGTGACATTCTATTGATTTTGATGGTATTTTGAGATTTCAAGGGTAGATTTTTGTGCCAAATCAAGGTATATTTATGGAATTAATCATGTAATAAGTTCATTTTCCCCCCATATTTCACTCATCTTGGTATCACTACAAGCTAAAATTACATTTTTTATGCCATAGAATGAATAAGGATGTGGTAAAATTCATTCCCAAATGTAAAGAATGCCAACAAGTTGAGGTGAAACACTATCATCTAGGAGGACATATTTATCCTCATGATATTTTGAAAGATAAAAGGGTTATAATCACCTTGTATTTTATTTCAAGTCTACCCAATTCAAGTAAAATACATGATACTATCCTCGTAATAGTGGTTAAACTCTCCAAAGTTACCCACTTTATTTTGGGAAATATTAAAGATGATGCACCTATGCTTTTTAACAGGTTTCTTGGTTAACTTCTCCATATCTATGGAATATCTGAGGTAATTATATATTATAGAGATAAACTGTTTAATTCTTACTTATGGAAACATCTAACCTTAGTTTTTTGCACAATGACAAAATTTATCTCTACTTATCATCTAGAAGATATGGTCAAACTAAGAGACTAAATCAAGTGATAAAATACATGCTTAGAATTTATATAATGGACCAAAAATATAAATTATAATATTTCTTCACTTGGTATAATTTGCATACAATAATAATTACCACTCTTCATTATAATTGACACCTTTCAAATCTTTTTATGAAAATAAGCTCAAAACATCTCTTAGGTGGGAAGGCTTAGGGAATAAAGTGAGTATAGAAAAAAAATTAGTCCAATAATATGACACCCAAATGGACATCATTAGACAAAAATCTAAGGTTCCATATAATAATAATAAAAATTTATGTATATTTGAAAAGGTCACCAAGGGAATTACAAGTTAGAGAAAAGGAATTATAAAGTTTATGCCCTTAGAAGAGTTATATTGAGTTTGGAAGGGATTCTAAACTAGTTCATTAGTTTGTTGGACCCTTTGATATCCTTAAAATTATTACCCCTATTGTATACAAATCGATACTTCTACCTTCTCTATCTAAAATACATAATGTGTTTCATGTATATATAACTAATAAATATGTGTTTTATCTTTCTCATGTTTTAAATTTTAAAAACTTATAAGTGGAGGATTGGGAAAATATTTATCTAAAACTATTTTAGATTCTATCTTATCATAATATAAATCTATGAAGTAAGGAGTTGTATCAAGTGTTGGTTAAATGAGACCATCTAAGTGAGTGTAATGAAATGTGGTAACAAGAAAAACACTATTTTAAAAATTAACCTCACCTATTTTAAATAGTGGGCACTAGGACATTGCCAAAATAAGGGGGATTTCAAATCCCATTCCAAGAGACTTTAATTTTATGTAATAATAAGTGCCAAGAGGCATAAGGATTAAATTTTATACATAATATTTTGTCACATATTGACATAGTATTACATTCATCTATAATTTTATGATAAATTTGATTTATGTTCATTTATTTATTGATATTTATTTATTGATTACTATATACAACAAAAAATACCATTTCAATAGTTTTTAATTATGCAGTTGGTTTTATTTTATTATTTTGTATTAGGTATTAATTATGTATTGTGGAAGTTTTTCAAGTACTTGAATTGGCCACTATGAGCTAGGCTTTGTTATTCAAAATGTTTAACCCTAAATCAATTTGGGTATATATATTATAGGAATAATAATATAGAAATGAATAAGCACAAGGGTGATAAATATATATATATTAGGCCAATTAATTTTCAAACTCAGATAAATGATATTCTAAATTTAAATAGTAAGATATGTTAAAAATGAAAAGTACAACTATTGATTGATATTAAAATAAATAATAAATAAGAGTACTTATTTTATTTACTATGAACATATTTATATTTGGGTTGAAATAGACTAAAATTAAAATGGATCAAGATCCTATAGTAATCATCATATTCTATAAATTTACATTTTATGACCTCAAACACTTATGTCAGATCTAGATGGTTACATCAACACTACTTTATGACTTGGATATAGGTGTCTAGTATGAAATATAAACTATATCTAGGTGAAAATACCACAAAATTTTTGGGGTTTATGTTTCCTTTAATCTAGTGTGTTCACATATCATACACAAGATGTCATTCATTGTTAAATGATCAAACCCTAGATTTATCACCCTTAAAATGACTATGGGGAAATGAATTAGTGGGCACATTGTTTTTAGATACCCTAAGGACCCCTCTATTAATGGGAAATATATAAATATAAAATACTCTGAAGAGGCTCTCAAACTTATGTACTCCTTCCCTTTGTGTTTTCTTTTGTGTGTATTGAGATGCAACATGTGATACCCAAGTACATATAGTGATATATATTTCCACATGGAAAATATGGCTCATGGAAATTTATTTCAATAATTAGACTTATATACGGGTTATCCTTATGATTGATACTAAAATAAGAAAGAATAAAGAAGCTTTACTCATTTGAATGTTTGATTAAATGCTATTGGTAAGTTCTCTTGTGAGTTGCTAGGTCTATGCTAGGTGAGGAATGAATGAGGGTTGATATATATATATATATATATATATATATATATATATATATATATATATATATATATATATATATATATATATATATATATATATATATATATATATCACATAAAATAACTTATTAAAACATTAAAGATACATTTCATTTGAAAATTTGATGATTTTTTGGAACTGGACACTTAGTTTGGCACTAGACACAGTAGTATCGACATAGGCATCTGACTATGAGGCAAGTGTCTAAGAAGATGGAAAATAGTTAAATGTATAATATTTTTATATGATGATAATAATTATGTTTACACATTTTTTATTATTATATAAGGCATGGTAATTATAATATCATATGGTCAGACTAAGAGATAAGTAATAGACATAATAAATAGTGGATGTAAGCCTTTTGGCAACATGGATGTCTTAAGAACTGAAGGGTACAACCATGATAATTACTTGACAAGTATACAAGACCTAGGTTATATATAATTCACATTTAGTATATATATCCCCCTAATTTAGTAATGAAATTTCTAGTTTAAATGAAAAGGAAGGTGTACTTGGGTGTGTATAACACACATTGTCTTTGCATGAGTTCCACTTGAGTACTTTGATGGCGACTAACCTACAACCGAGATCATGTTATAGTATATCATAAGTTCATATAATATATAATTGAAATAATTTTAAATGATTGAAAGGAAGAGATCAAGTTTAGGAATACACTTGTGTATCAATGCAACCATCCTACCTTTTAGAGATTTGATTTGAAGAGAAGTTTTATTATAAATCTTCAAAGTGAAGATTCAGACAATAGTAAAACCTATAAGTGAAAAATATATATAAATACTAGAGGGAAAAAGTTCCCCCAACCTTGGTTAAAATGTGATTTTCCACTCAGTAGTTAAGATTAGCTATAGGAGTAACATGTTTAGGTAGATAAAATAATGAGTTACATTGTATGTGATCACATCAAGTCCTATGATGCATGATGTGAATCATAGAAACATATATAGTAAAAATACAAATTCAACAAGCAATAAATCACATCAAATAAAAATGAAATGATCCAAGGAGACCTCAAACAAGGGTCATGTTGAAATGCCTCAAAATCAAAGGGACACAACTTAGTCAAATGTCCACAAAGCAAGAAATGACATATTTATATGTCAACATAAAAAAAATATGATATATGAAAATGTCATAATAGGTGAAACATAGGTATGGGTACCATAGAAAATGGAGCATATTCAAATTCTTGGAAACATAATACAATGAAAGACAAGACAATTAAGGAATTTCATAAATAGAAATCATGAAACATAAGCAACCAACATCAACATATCATACTAATCCCTAGATATATGTGTTAGAAAAAAAATGTAAGTACATAGAATATTAAATACAAGGCAAAATATATAAGCATGTATAAAGGAATTTGTAAGTATATAATCTCGAACATGATAATGGAATGTTATCATATAATGATATAACCTAGATGTATCATGATCAAAGAATCAAACACCTTTAATGTCCAAATTACATGAGTAGAGGGAAGGCCCAACATATGAAAGTGCATAGATCATGTGTTTAGGTATGCTTTTATCCCACTCAAAATATGTATGAAACACATGTATATAGAAATAAATGATATGCCATATACCAATATGGAACTAACAACATAGATGCCAAGGAGTTGATAAACATGTAAAAGATGAAAAAAATTATATTTTTTAGTTTTGATTTTTTTTCATATTTTAAAAGAAAATAATATCATATGATCATAGGATAAGGATGAGAATTTATGAAGAGTGGCAAACATATAACCCATCTTGATTAATATGTGCCATATACATGCATAATATAATTAGAAAGTATAGCATGCTATTTTGGTAAGTTTTTACTTGGTATATTTGGTTTAAACTTATCCAAATTTGGTTTCTCATTTTCTAGTGATGTATTCAATCGATAGGTACTAGGTCCTGTATGAATGAATATATTATGTGGTATGTTATTGAGTGGATCAGAACATAGTTTTTTGAACTATTCATCTTAATATTGGTTATCATCTATATGAGTAGTGAATTTTCCCTAATTTTAGGAAGATATTATAGTTTAGTCCTTTATATCCATATTTGGAACATTATATTTTTCAAGTCTCTTACTTTTTGACCTCTTTTGTTATAAATATTTGATATTGCCCATTACTCTTTATGTACCTTTTTATCATCTGTAAGTTCTTGCTCATTTGAATTCACAAAGTAAATAGGCATATTTGAATGATTTTTATTAGATTTTACAATATATATTAATCCTTGATGATCATTATAATCAAATGTGGATATAAGAAAAGTGATGCCTTGGGAAGTTTTTCTCAATCCTTGACTATGATAACCAAAGTGTTGTAAATATTGATTTCCAAAACCACATTGTTTAGAAAGCTGAGTATCATTATTAAAAAGTACATGTGTATCCTTTTATTGATCTGATTTTTCTTTTTGAACCTTTTATTTCTCTATGTTTTATATTTTTAACTATTTTTGCTCTAAAAAATTCTTTGGTAACCACATTTGTTATTTTCTTACTTGTGGTGTAGGAGAGGTAATAATAATGTGAGTGGTGTACTTGGTTGATGTATCAGTGATATGATCATCACCACATTTTTGAATTTGTATTTTAATCTTTAATGAAAAACAACAATCTATATAATGTCCATGCATTCTATCATATGCACACTAGTATTTATATCTCTTGACAGGATGTGGAAGGGGTAATTTGATCACTTTGTCTCAAATCATTTCCCTTAATATTTTTATTTGTATCTTATTAACCTTTAGTATAATAATTTTAATCACTTGTTTTAGATGTGTTATATTATAGCTTTGTATTTGGAAAATAAACCTTATTTGGCACAACTATGTTAAATGAAGATGCAAACACATGATTAACACTAATAAGTTTTGGATTTTGCATGTATGTAATATGAATTTCCAATGATGTGAGTTTTGAACTAAAAATGTATTTTACTTTTATAATGATACTATTGAATTACTCATAGTGATGTTTATATATTTTAGGGATTTGTAAGTACAAACCCTAGGTACCTTAGATTGAATATGCATACATATACCATCTACCTTACCCATTGAAGGAGTGATAACATGGATATAGTTAGAGGGATGGTAGATATCACCATCCTTAGGGTTAGGATGAAGAGGTTCAATATTTTTAAAAATTATTAATAAAGAGAAGTTTGAGTTTTATTTTTATTAGGATCAATATCTAGTTTTATGGTTTTGAGATTTATAACAATGTAGACAAGATAATAAGCAATGACTATAGAGAGATATTGAAAGAGAAAGAACTCAACATACATATCCATATTTATCATGATTAATATGTAAAATAATTCCTAATTATTAAAATTTAGATACTATAAAAATATAAATAAGAATGAAGGAAAATAAGAAATCATAAAACCCTAAGTCAACTGGGGTTTAGAGACCAAAGGTCAGTTGACCACAATGTGAAAAATGAAAAGAAAGCAATATAAAGTGATTGGTTGAGAAATTTTGGAATCTGAAACAATTTTTTTAGGAAAAATAGGAAATGATATTAACCCAAAAAAATAGGGAGATAAAAGTAGTGTACAACATGTAGGTCTAAATTCTCTAAAAATAGTAAAATGATAAATTCACAAAATACATACAATAGTTTGGAAAAAATAGGTTTTTATTTATATCAACATAATTATGAAAAAAATCAAAGGAATTGGAAAATTGATATATTATGAATCATAAATAGGACAAACAATGTGGAATGCTTCACAAGTAAAACCTTAAAATATTCCCAATAAAAAATCAGTAATTTCAATAAAATTGAAATTATTCCATAGATATGAGAGAGACTTTTTAATAAAATATTATTTTTTATGAAACTTAAAAAGTAATTATAAAATGAGTACACCATTCACCTTGTATGCCAATATTTATTAAAAATAGTAAACTAAGAATTTTGTAAAATCCCTACCAAATTTGGGTGAACAAAAAGAGGTTTTTGAGTATAAGAACCTAAATAGAAAATAAATCTAATGAATTTTGAAATGGAATTGTTTGAAGGACAAAATACACCAATTAAGGAAGAATCAACTTGTATGTTTCTAGACATGAATGTTACCAACAAGAGGAGGGAAAAATTATAGGGTAAAATTTTAGATCTAAAATTCAATCATAATAAACTAAAACCATAGGAGGTTGGAAAAACTAGAAATCATATTTTTTTTACATTCACATTGGTCATTTTATAAATTTTAAACCCCAAATTGAGATGGTTCAATATAGTGTAGGGTTAAGAATATATAATTGAATAACCATAAGGGTGATAAATAGATATATAACAAGCGTATTAATTTGTAAAATTAGATAACCAATATTATAAATTTAAATGCTGAGATATGATAAAAATGGAAAGTAAAAATATTGATTGATATGACAATAAATAAAAAATAAGAGTAATTAATTGGTTTATTATGTACATATATATCTAGGTTAAAACAAGTTGAAAGTGAATTGGATCAAGATCCTAGAACAATCATCATATTTTAATTTTTCTCACTCGATGGCCTCAAATACTTTTGTCAGATCTAGATGATTACATTGACACCACTATCTAAATTAGACTTAAATTTCTAATATGGAATATAACCTATATATGGGTTTGATCACTTGGAAAATTTTGGGATTTATGTCACCTTTACTCTAGTGTGTTTAGATATCATACATAGGTTGTCTCTCTTTGTCAAATGATCAAAGCATATCTTTCTCACCCTTAGAGTGAATGTGAAAAAAATGGGTTAGTGAAAACATAGTGTCAAGTTACCCTAAGGACCCATATGTCAATGGGCACTACTTATATATCTAATACTCTAAAGAGGACATCAAACTTACGTAGTTTTCCATATATGTTGGCTTGTGTGTATCAATATGCAACATATGTGATAAGAATGTACATAGAGTGACCTAGTTTGTAACTTGGAAAATATAGTTCATTGAATTCTTCTTTAGTACATTATACATCTATATGGGTTATCCCTATGTATGATATTTAAATAAGAAATAATAAGGACTCTTTGCTCATTTGAATTCTTTTGTTAAGTTGCCTTATGAGTTGTTAGGTCTATAATAGGTGAGGAATTAATGGGTGTTGATATTTTATATACATAAATATATTTTAGAAATATCTCAAATAAACTCATTTAGGTAAACCTTTAGGATACATTTAATTTGAAAATTTCATGACTTTAGGGTATTGGATACTTAGTTTGGCATTGAATACTAGTGTTTATGTAGGCATTCAACTTGGACACAAGCATCCAAGAAGTTGGAAAATAGGTATAGGTCCAAAACTTTAAGATAATGATAATAATTATTTTTATAACATTTTAAAAAGTATATAAGGCTTGGTAATTATATTATCATATGGTCCTACTAAGAGATAAGCAATACACACAAGAGAGTAGATGTGAGCTTTTTAACAACAACAAGGTCTTAAGAACTAAAGGGTACAACCATGAGAAGTAATTTCCAATTAGATAAGATTGAAGTGTTATATAATTCAAATATAGTGTCTATAGGAACTATTTAAGCCTAAATTGAGATGGGTACAAGTATTATAAGGTTAAGAATATATAAATGAATAAGCATAAGGGTTATAAATAGATATATAATATGCTAATTAATTTATAAACTTAGATACATAATTTTTTGAATTTAAATACTAAGATATTTTAAAAATAGTGAGTATAAATATTAATTGATATAGTAGTGAAATGAAAATAAGAGTACTTGGTAAGTTATGTGTATGCTAATCTAATATGGAAAAGATAGAAATAGATTGGATCAATTCTTTAGATCAATCATCAAATTTTGTAAAATTTACCTCTATATCCTTAGACACTTGTGTTAAAATTTGATAGTTACATTGATGATTCTATCTAACTTAGACATAGGTGTATGATATAAAATACATATTGGACCTAAATGTATCCACCTAAGATATTCTAGGTTCTATGTCACCTTTACTTTGGTGTATGTTCTGGTGTTCTCAAATATGAATCGTGGGTTGTCACTCCTTATCAAATATTATAACCCTAGTTATTAATTTTCAAAGTGGCTAGGAGAAAAATGGGTTAGTGGGATCATAGTGTCAAGAAAACCCCAAGTAACCTACTATCAATGGGTGTTGAATACATAGACATTACTCTAAAGAGGGCCTTATACTCGTGTAATTATTCCATATGTATTGGCTTGTGTATGCACAAGGATGCAATATGTGAAAATTAATTACAATAGTGACCTAGCTTATAACTTGTAAATTATGGCATGTGGAGGGATAATTTAGTACTTTAGACCTGTAAATGTATTTTACCTATGATTAATATGGAAATAAGATAAAATAGGGAAGATTTTATTACTCGAATGCTCAATTGAATAATTTTGGTGAGTTACTTTGTGATTTTTTAGGTTTATGATAGGTGAGGAATGAATTAGGGTTGATATTATATATATATATATATATATATATATATATATATATATATATATATATATATATATCTGTGTGTGTGTGTGTGTGTGTGTGTGTGTGTGTGTGTGTGTGTGTGTGTGTGTGTGTGTGTGTGTGTATCCCTTTTGTAAATATCTCACAATAAATAACTTAGGTTGACCATAGGCATACATTTCAATTATAAATTTTATGACTTTAAGGCACTAAAAACATACATTGGATTAGGACACTATTGTCAACATAGGCATCTCAATGGGATGCAAATGTCTAAGAAGCTATAAAATAGGCATAATTTCAAAACTTGTAGAGATATAAGTAGGTTTACAACACTTTGAGTATGATAGAAGGTCTAGGTCATCATAATAACTTTGGTCATAATAATTGATAAGTAATTTGGAACATAGGAATAGTGTATGCAATCCTTTTAATTGTGGGAAGGTCTATAAACTAAGGTAAATCCATGATATATATTTTTAGGGAAGTTATAAAAGTTGAAGGTACATCCATGATATTTATTTTCTAAGTGTACAAGACTAAGGTGATATATAATTCAAATTTAATGTGTAAATTTGTGCCTCCTTTAATCTGGTAATGAAATTACAAACTTTAAAGGAAAATAAATGTATACATGGGTGTGTATAATAGACATTTACTTTGTGTGAACCCAACTTGAGTTATATTCTTGGTAACTGGCCTACAACCAAGAGAATATTGTAGTGTATAATCAATGCATATAATAAAAAATCAATATCATTTAAGTAATTGAAATAGAAAGAACAAGGTATAGGAGTACACTTGTGTATTGATGCAACTGGCTTGCCTTTTGGTAACTTGATTTAAAATATGTATCATTATGAACCATTTAAATAACATTTATGAAAAATTTAAATATAGAAGTTCATATATATATATATATATATATATATAGGTTAAAGAAAAAAATTATCCCAAACTTTGGATAAAAGGTGAGTTTCTACCTGGCAATCGAGATTAGCTCAACCATACAACCTAATCATATTTATATCTTAGTGAGTGTGAGCTGATATAAATAAACCCACATTATAAATATCATGAGGTTTTATGATTAAATCAAGTCCAACCTATAATATTGGAAAATTTGATCAATTTAATCTCCTTAACCATACCAAAAGTGAACCAACTACTGTTGTATATTGGCTGAATAATAGTCTGTAATAGCCCAACTTGGTGAGCTAATGTCCATAGTAGTATTTTTAAATCTAAATTTGAATTTGATTTTGTAATTTAGGTTATTTTTTCATATCATATTCACCTTTTATATGTATCATGTTGAAACTTGTGTGTAACAATGGTACCAATGTATATAATTTTGCCACAAATAAGTATCTAAATCATATAACTATGCATTTTGGCCAATTTAAAACTATGTAAGTGTGGATAAAATGTTTATGAAACATGCCCCAATTTAAACCTAAATTTGAGATTTTGTATAAGTTTGGAGGACATGTTTACAAAACATGCATCCATTGTATATCTAAATTTGTGAATTATGACAAAGGTGGAGAACATGTTTCCATAACATGCCCCCACTATATATCTAAATCTTTGAATTGTGAAAAATGTGGAATACATGTATTTATGGCATGTACCAAATAATATATCCCCCTTTTTAGGTGAGGGGAGATATAAAATGGTATTTACCTTACCTCAAAAGGATAGGATAACTATATAATCTATGAATGTTTCATGTATTATGTATCATATAGGAGTAACATGTCTACATAGATATATCAATGAGGTACATATTATGTGATCACATCAATCCCTAAGATGAATTCAACAATAAATCAAAAAAAAATAAAAGAACAATCAAAATCAAATCAAAAGACAATGGTCCAAGGAGACATCAAACAAGGGGCATGTTCTAATGTCATACAATTGAAGGGACACTACCTAGTTAAATGTCCAAAAATTAAGTAATGACATATTCAAGTGTCCATACAATAGTCAATGATAGATTGAAATGTAAAAGTAAGAAAATAAAGGCACATGGGTCATAAAAAATGGAGTATATTCAAATACTCAATAAACAAGATAAGACACTCAAGGAAGTGTATAAAGGAAAATCATAAACAACCATCATAAACATAATATACTAGCCCTTGGATATATGTGTTATAAAAAAACATCAAGTACATAAAATATCAAGTAAACTATAAAATATATAGACACGAATAAGGCATGACTAAGTACATAATCTCAAACATGATAATGGAAAGTGATAATAGAACCATATAACTTGTGTGTATCAAGATCAAATGATCAAATGCCCCCAATGTGTTTATGAAATGATCGAAAGGAAGGTACAACATTTTATCGGAATAAATCATGTACCTATGTGTGCTTGTATAAAACTCAAATCATGTGTGAAACACACACACACACACACACAAAAAAAAGTGATAATATGCCATCTACCAACATGGAATCAACAACATAGATACCAAGGATCCAATAGAACATGTAAATATTGAAAATATTTTCAGATTTTTTTTATTTTTTTATATTGTTTGAATATTTGAGGTGTGAAAAAACTCATCCCAACAAGTCCTTAAATTTGAGAGATAAAGTACTATCTAGTGGCCTTATTTCCCAAAGTTATTATTATTGTCTTAATTCCAATTCTTTTTTATTTTCTAGTAACTCATTCAACAATTTTCATCCTATATTTATTCAAATGTGATTTCTTATCCATTACTTATATAGTAAGGTCTACTACATTTGGTCAACACATAATGGGTAGTATAATGTACCCAAGATATCTTTGGAAAGCTTAAGAATAATGTAACTCATGTATGTTATGTCTCATTTTTAGTAGTGTAGTAATACTAAAAGATATTTTCCAAGTGTTTTTATCTACCTTAAGATGTTGGTAATGAATCCCATTGATATTTGTGATATTAGTGAAGGATTTTTACCTTGATTATCTTGAAGGATGGCTCTATTTTGAAGAATCAAAATTATTTAATTTTTTTCTCATACATAATTTAAATGTGTCCTTCATTCTTGTATTTATAAATTTGGTTTTGAAATTCCTCACATCAATTTATAAATGATAATGATCTAATGATAGAGACAATATGGTACTCCTCATATAGGAACATGTTTTCCATGTGTTCTATGTTTGGTATAAAATAAATATATCATTCTATGTTTAAGTAACATAAAAAGTATTGTATCATGTGTATCTTACTTTAATCTGATTTGAAAAGTTTGTTATGGATTCTTATCAGATCCATCCACATTATTTACATGATGTATATTAAATTTAACTTTTCAAGGTTGACACAATGTGTAAATCCATGAGGGATGTTAGAATAATAACCATTTACAATCTCATCTACTAATTTGAATTTTCCCTTATCTATATTTGGTTTTGTATCCTCTGAATATGGTTTAACCTATATGTATCAAAACCTATAGATTTGAATAGGCTATGAAAAATATGCTCATTTGTATCACAATTTGAAATTTTTCATCTATCATATCATAGGCAGAGTCATCATCATTGTTATAATAATCTAAAATATGGACATCTTTTTACTCATTATTGATAGATAAAAGAATATCAAATGTTGGGTTTTATTGTGATTTTGGTATTACTAGTTCCTGATGTGCATCCACGTGCTCCTTAATGTGTAGTGACTTATTCTCATATGAAGATAATGGAGCCATTGTACTTGACTAATCCACTTTATAAGTTTGTATATTCTCAAGAATAATACATTGTATAGGTGGCACCAATGTAGGAATGCCTTCTATATCAAAATATATCATTTTGAAAAGATTTAAGGGTTTGTCATTGATAGACATTATCAATAAGTTCCAATTGTCTATGAATTTTGCATATTGATATAAATTAGATGGGACATACTCAATTGTGTGTATCCAAAGTCTACCCAAAAGTAAAATATAATGTAATGATTGAGACATTACCCAAAAAGTGGTTGGAACCTTATTTGGCACTAATACTACATCCAATGTGTTTTGGTTAACATGAGGGCTATGTGAATTATCAAATCCCTTGATTTTCATGATGGGTTTTAAATAATATTGGTTCTAATGCCCATGGTGGTTAGTAAATTTATGCTATAAATGTTTAGGATTGATCCATTATCAATGGTTATGATTTTGATTCCCTTTTTATGCATAGTCAATTGTATGAATAAAGGCCAATCTTGGTTAATAATATATTTGGATGGTAAATATAATAGATCAAAGGTAATGAGTTTTGCATTATTTTTGAGGTCTTACAAAATATATGTAAAGTAATTTGGTTCAATATCACTTGGAACTTAGGTATCACATAATTCTTCATATAAGATATATTTATAGATAGTGGATTAATTTATAAGTTTAAAAATTGATATATTAGCATCTATTTTTATAAATTTGTCAAAAAGGTCATATCCCTTAGATTTGATCGTAAGTTTAGACTTAGGAAGCACATGTTATATATTAACAGGTAGTAGATTAGGTTGGACACCATTACCTTTTCAAGTGATGACAACATGGACCACATAATCTAATATAATTTATGGTCAAATAATGGGCATGGGATGGTGGATGTGACTTGAATAAGATCTATGTGGAATAAATGGTTGAGAGCATGCACATTGGCATATAGATACTAGATCTATGGTATTGAAAAATGAGTTATGAAGAGAGATTAAATGTTGATTTCATTTTAAAACCCTCTCATTATATTTATGGATTTGACTATTTCATAGAATGATAGGTTTGACTAAGAAATTACAATACAAAACATAGTTATAATAATAAATTGGAGCCTAAAATGGGTTATAGATGCATCCATATTACACATATTTGTAATAAAATAAATTGTGATTTTTAACTTGTGAAATCTTGGTAAATAATAAATTAGCAATAGAGACTCAATAAACCCTATATCAATATCTAGGGTTTTAGGGACCAAAGGTTAGGTTCACCAAATCTTTTACCCTAAATTGAGATGTGTTAATATATTATAGTGTTAAAAATATAGAAACAAATGAGCACAAGGGTTACAAATAGATCTATGGTAAACCAATTAATTTTTAAACTTAGATAAATAATATTATGAATTTAAATACTAAGATATGCTAAAAATAACAAGTATAACTATTTATAAATGTATAAATGAAATGAATACAAGATTACTTATCTTATTGAATATGCACATATATATCTAATATGTAACATGTTAGAATAGACTAGATTAGTGCCTTATATCAGTCACTACATTTTGGAAATGTGACCTCTATAGCCTCAAATGCTTACATAAACCTTAGATGTTTATATTGAAATTTATGTATAACTTGGACATAGGTCTCTAGTATGGAATACCTGATGGATCTGGATGTGACCACCTAAGATATTCTAGGTTTTATCACCTTTGATTTGGTATTCTCATATCTAGATTATGGGATATTGTTCCTTGTTATATAATAATTCCTTAGTTATTAAAATTTATAGTGGCTATGAGTAAATGGGTTAGTGGGGTCATAGTGTCAAGCTAACCCTAAATACCCCTATATTATTGGGCATTGCCTATATATCCAAAAATATGAAGAGGGACTTATACTTATGTAGTTGTCCCCTATGTGTTGGATTGTGTGTTCATACAAATGCAATATGTGATAATAAAGTACAAAAATGACCTAACTTGTAAATTTTAAATTATATATCATGGAGTGCTACTTTAGGATTCTAAACCTATAGATGTGTTATATATATGACTAATATAAAAATAGGATAAAATAGATAATATTTGATCACTTGAATAATTTATTGAATGCTTTTGGTAGGTTTCCTTTTGAGTTCTCAGATCTAACCTAGGTGAGGAATGAATGAGGGTTGATATTGTATATATATATCAATACTTTTTGGAAATATTTTACATTAAATCACTTAGGCCAACCATAAGAATATGTTTCAATTACAAATTTTATGACTTTATGGAACTAGACACTTAGAATAGGATATTAGCATCAATGTAGGTGTCTAGATGGGACACAAGTGTCTACGAAGTTATTACAAAAACATAGGTCCCAAACTTGTAAATATAGAAGATCAGTAGGTTTATAACACTCTAAGTATGATAGAAGGCTTGGGTCATTAGAATAATAGTAGTCAGACTAAAAGATAATTAATTTTGCTTAGAGAGATAGTTTATGCTATAATTTTGGTAATGGTAAGGTATAAAATATAAATATGCATCCACGATATGTATTTTCCAAGTGTAATATTGGGGTTATATATAATTTATATTTAGTGTCTAAAAGAATAGATAATGGAAGAGGAAAGGTAAACATGACAAGAGAGAGAAACTATCCATTACTATCATTAATTACATACATAACTAATTAATTAACACTCTAAATTTAAATAATACACATGTTACTTAATCTGTGTATGTTTAGTTGAATCAATAAATGCTATTGTAGAGAACTAGCTAGAAACACACTACTTTAGGGACTTAGTATAACTTGATTTTCAATAGAAGTGATAGTTATCACTAATATTCAAAAGAAAATGAATCCACCATTGTATCCAAAATTGTGAAGTGGATACATTCACCTTGAATTATATTACTAATGAAACTTATATAAAATCAAGTTTAATGATTGAAGTCACAAGGAACCAAGTTATGATAATACTAATAAGGTTAATAAACTCATAAAAATATATGAGTGGAAAATTTGTCAAGAAGTAGGGACTTAAGTTTAATATTATTCAAAAATAAATTAGTACATGACATGCCATAAAATAATCTACTTAAGTCTTAATAAATTTGATTAATAAAGTAAAATGAGGCAGTAGGAAAGTTGGAATTCTCTATTTCCTCTCAAGTTCTCTAGAAAGTTTTGGCAATGCATTTAAATATAACATGACTAATGAAGTCATCCATGAGGGTATTATTTTCCTTATTATTAATAATGGATAAATTCTGTGGGGAAAAATTTATCATCCCAAGGAGATGGAATGTAGGGAGAATTCAAATTTAAGCTTAGAGGATTCCCTAGAGACACAAAAAGAGGATCCCACTGATGAAACCATCTTCATTAAACACTTTATTGAAAAGAAGAAAAAATAAAATATGAGTTAATACTAGAATATCCTATGAAAAAGTTTGAGTATGATATGATAGAGATAAATAAAACCCTTAAGCATTCTCATTTAAAGGAAAAATTGGAATGCAAAGATAAATTAAGGTTAATTAGGATGAACTAACTAAGGAAAACCTGGTTTTTCTCAAGGTAAAGAATTTTTAAGAGCTAGAGGTAAAGATTGATAAATTAAAACTCAAAATCTCCAAATAAAATGAAAAATTGGGGTGAAAAGGATGAAATGAAAGACTTGAGGAAAGAGTTGGCTACCACTTAGTCACAGAGTAAGGGAAGAAAAGATTATAGGGTTTAGAAAAAATCCTACAAGACTCCTCAACCTAACTCTAAAGAAAGCTTTGGAATTGGAAAGAGCTATGATAATTGAGGAAAACAAGTTAAGAAAGTGAAATTTTACCTCAAGGTTATGAAGAAGGCCCAAAAATGTTAAGAAAACCCAATTAAGAAGAAAAATGGAATATATCACTATAAGACCTAACAAAATCACTGTCGCTAAGAAAAGAGAGCTAGTTGATAATATTCAAGGTCCAAGAAAATACATAAGGGGGCACTTAAATAAAGTGAAAAACAAGGATAATAAAATATTAATATGTTTGTAGACTACTCAGATTACAAGGAATTTAACCTCTAGTTCTTTGTTGATAATTTCTAGCTATATTTTCTACTTTAAGCTAGGGTTTCTCTCTAAAGTTTTATGTAATTTTAGCGTATATTTTGGGGTTTTATCATAATTTTAGAGGTGATTTCATGTAGCCCTAGGCTATTTTTTTTCTAACTTGTCTTATGAATAGTATTTATTATATATATTTCACTTTCTATATTGGTTACATAATCTTTCAAAACCCATTTATTTACTATATCAATTTATAACATGTTGATTAATTAGGTTATGTTATGGAAAATTACAATAAATATAAAAAATAAAGGGGTTGATGAGGATTGGATTCACCTAAACCCTAACCTTATCTCAACTTAGATCATTAAAAAACCCATGGGGAATTTAAACAAGTTAATACACATTTAGGTTTCTCATTGGGAAGTTATCATGATGCACTAGTAGAATTTGGCAAATAAATGACTACATGACTAAAAATTTTAGTCACAACAACTAAAAATGTCTAAATTCTACTATTTTTTTTAAACTAAGCTATAAATGAGTAAATAAATGACTAATTTGGTCATATAATAAAAAAATATTTAGTCATACAAATAAAAATGACTAAATAGTTACTCATGCAAATACAAATTAGACAAAAAAATTTTAAAAAAATTATGGCAAGAGTGTATTGCATGCAATTCATTATTCATTGAATATTTCCTCATTTATTTAGTTGGTAATTAGCCTAGAAATGAGGCATTTTGGGTTATATAAGTTACTTTCATGGGTGATAAAGCTTGTTTGGAGAGGACTTGGAGACTTTTGAAAAGGTGGGTAAGGAATTTAGAGTTTGATGAAAAGAATTTGAAGTCAATGAGGCCCTTTGCAGTGAAGTCAAATTTGGGGATGCCCTCTATAGTGAATTTAGATGTAATTTAAAACCCTCATTACATTAAACACAAAATATATAACTTTTTAATTGGTAACTTATATTAGTTACATATGCAAGTAAGTACCAAAACCATACAGATAGTTTAGGGTTTAGGGGACTATTTTCTCATTAGTTTCCTCTACACATTTTGGAGAATATGGGAATTAAAACTATAACTCAAGTGAAACACCACCTTCTTCTAGTCATTGGAATAATTCCATATCCTTAAAGTACATAGAAATAAATTATAGAATTAGCACTAGGGATTTTATTTATGAATTCAACCCAGATGACATTTCTTAATGCCTCCATAAAAGTATGTTGATCCAACTCTAGTTCATCACGTTCAACATGAAGAACCCCAATGTTGTTTAAAAATTCAATGGGTACTTCTCCTTTGATATTCTTTAGAAGAGAAATTTCTATCTTAAGAGAATCTAAGGTTGCATTAGGGTCTGATGATATTAATAAATCACCCATCTTGATAAATGCATGGGCATCATGTGGATCTATGTGAGTTGCCTTTCTTAAAATTTCCAAAGTCTTCTGTTAGTTCTCAAATTTGCAAAGCTTTATGATTAGGTTATGTAACCAATTTGGCCAACTGACAGAATCAATCCAAGTGGTTAGGATTATCTAAACTTTAGGCTTTGCTTTTACCTAGGTGGGTATTACTTATATTCACCAATTATTAATTACTCCTCAAATTTATTGCTGACTTTAGAGTAGATTAAGGGATTTATGTAATTTTGTCAATTGAATCATCCAATTCACCCTAATCCAAACTGGCATATGATTTGAATTAGATTTTTTAAAATTTTTTTTATTCTACTATTACTCTTACTCCTACACAACAAAAAATTAAAATTGGAATTTTTGAATATGATACAAGGAAATTATTATGGAAAAGAATTGATTGGTACCTTTCTCAACAATTGGGAAATAAATTCTATTCATAGAAAGATTTGTGCTTTCTATCTAGCCACAACTCAAATTACTTGGCATGGGATTATCTATGACTGGAATAGACATGAGAGATTATTATTACCTAGGTTTTCTTCATTATACAAATTGAATCCCCCAAGTTACAGTGATCTATTCAATGGAGTTTAATCCTTACTTGAGGAAATTTGATTAGATAAACTACCAAAAAATAGAAAATGTGTTTTGAAGAACTAAACATATACTTGATATATTAATTCAAATAATAAGGAGAAACAAAGATGGAGACAATCAGATAAAGTATAACATGAATATTCAAAAAGCAATTGAGAACTAGATATATGGCACCAAATAGATGTGGTTTGCTTTTATTGATATGTCTTTGAAGAGAAGGCCTTACAATGTCTTTTTCAAAAATAAAATTCCTATAGAGATTTACCAAGGTCTTGGTTTCCTTCTTATAGGGGTGAAGGAAGCTACAAGCTTTAGACCTTTCACATTCCAAAAAATGACTTTTCATATACCCACCCCTTAATATGACCTGTTACAACACATACTTTTTGACAAGTCTTAAAAAGACCACCAAATATATTTTGAATACATATTAGAAAGCATAAAAATAATAAAATGACAAAACAGGAGGATGTCTAAGATTTATTGGTGCCATGTTGACACTAGATTGATGCTCATTATTCCTTTGCATACTTGGCCTACTTATTCTTCAGTTACCAAATACTGATTCTCCCATTGGTACACTATGAAATCATTAGGCCACTTATATTATTGGATCTTGAGTAGGTTGGCTAAGTGATATTTCCATCTTTTTTCCAACAACACTTTGACATCAATGATGAAATTTGCATATCCAGCATCTAGAGCAATTAATCTATCCAAAATGACATTGAAACTAAGAATATATATGTTTTGATATTGTTTATAGAAATAAATTACTTGAGAAACTGTTTGACCATATTCACTTTTCCATACATCAAAACCTTTGATATTTTTATCCTCTATAAAAATATAAGGAATAAAATAGTGTTTGAAGGTAGCAAAAGAATCAATCTTTTCCTGTATTTTTTGGATCTCACCATTCACATACTAAAATTCATCCAAGATCATTTTTACAATATTCTCTATTGGATTGAGTGAGGTCAGAGCACCTAGATCTCTTTGTAAAACTTTGAACAAGGTTTGAAATGCATGATGTGTAGGTTGTCATTTCTTGTATAGTGGATCCAAACCAAAAATATTAACCTTAAATTGATCAATGACTCGAGACATGGAAGAATAAAATTCATGAACATATTCCCACTTGTCAACAACTAATATTACTTTGTATTCCAAAATATTCTCAAACACCTCAATGATTTTCAATTTGGCCTCAACCTTCGTATTCTCATTTTGCCTTTTCAAATGTTCCTTTTATTTCTCCAACTTTAACTTCAATGCATTCAACTGATCAACTGGGACTATATTATCACTAGTTATTTGTGGCATAGGGGTTTGGTATGGAAAAATTTATTGGATTTGAGAATCAACACCCTTTAATTGTTGCTTTAGTTTGAAATTTTAAAAATATAACCTATTCACTTCATTATTCATCTCAATTTGAGTTTTTCATAGTTGAGCAATCTTTGCTCCATTTTCTTGATAACAACTTATGTGAACATTATAGATTACACAGTAAGGGTGGTAGCTTTAAGTACTAATGTATCTTGAAATGTTTTCACCATAGTTGTTCCCATTAACTCTTGAACTACATCAAGAAATATTAGCTTGTTGGTGTTCTTTTGTGTGTCCCATATTGCTAGAGTCTTTGTCTTTGGGTTAAACCCATAACCACTAACACCGTCCTCATAATAAAACTCATAAACCATCATATGGTCATCTTTATTACTCACTTGGTCCAACAAAAACATTTTATTCAATTCAAGGCCAAGGATGATCAACATATTACTATTCAAAACAATTTGTCTAGACTCATCAGGGCTAACATTTATTTCATCAATTTTCAAATCCTTGAAAGTCCATGTCACAATTTGATCATGTTAAGATTCATCATCACCCATTTAATTTATTTCCAAATTTTATTAAAATTATTTCATCTTCAGTTTGAGCTAAAAATCTTTCAATTTTGGGGTATTGATGAAATCATCATCCTTGATTAACCTCATAGAAGCCATGACCCTTTCATCTTCTTGAAGTTCAGGATCACCTTGTGCATGTTCATCCATTCTTGCTTTTGATTTTTGTGCTTCTATTTATTGACCAACAAGGGTTTAATCAACTTCCTCTTCCTCTCCCATATTCCTCAAAATATTGGCTACATCCTTAGAGTCACTAACTCCTTTAGTCATTTCATATGGAACCAATGGAGAAACACCATCAGTCTTTTACCTTTTAGTAGGTGGTGAATTAGGTACAATTAGATCTTGCACTAACATTGAATCTAGACCAAGTTTTTAAATCACAAATCCTATTGGATTTTTAATGAGGTTGGTAGCTTTTATAGGCTGCTTCTTAGACTTACCATTTATTTTTTAAAATTATCAATTATAAAATATATTATTTTCAAAGGGTCCTTCTCTTCAATAAAAAATCCTAAAAAATTAGGGTTTTGTTTTCTTTTATCATCCTCAATCTTCTTCAAAATTTCCCATTTTATTTTCCTATTATATAACTCTTCAAAAGTGACACAATTTTTTATTACAACCTCATCAAAATTGATTTGATGGGATATCCCCATCTTGGTAAGGATGACTTGTATAACAAAGTTCATGTGACCCTCTAGATCACAAACCCTTTCTATCCCTGATTTCAATGAATATTTAGCCTTTAAATAGGCTTGTGACTGATCCAAGGTATTTGCACCAGTTTAATATTCACCAAACACAATGGACTCTACAAGAAATGTGCCCTTCTTTTGCTTTTTCATCACATCTTTCTCCATTTAGAGCATCTCCCACATGAATTCAAGAAAATCAATTCTATTTGGCACAAATTTTGGCAACACATAGGGTGGATGAGTACACCCATATACTCTAATTATTGTATGGTCAAGAAATAAATACCAATAAACAAAGTTATGTTTGTGACCATATTTTGGCCTATGAGAAAGAGTCCTCAACATTTATCTAACCTATTTGGTCAATCTAGGAAAAGGGCTACCCAGGGAATTAATTATTATGACTGAGAAATTATTATGGAACACAACATAGTTACAATTTTGAAAATGAGTGTCCCATTTATAATACCAAAAATGTGTAGGCAATCTCTATCCCTTTTGATCAATCATGCTAAATTCCTTCCTACTAGACCAATTCCTTCTATTCTGATACAAAATTAAATGACACAATAAAGAATAATATTTGAACTCCATAGGTGTCTTTTTCTCCCTTATTTGAAAAAATCCTTCATGTAATTTCTTCACAATAAATGATGCAAATTGATACTCAACATTAAACTTTGGGTTCTATATTCTCATGCCCATCATCATCATGCCAATTGGAATTCTATCTTGGGCATCAATTCTTAGCACTTAACACAAATAAAAATATGTCCTTTTGAAATACACAACAAATTCATCAACTGGAAAAGGCTCAAATATAGTGGTTGGGATTGAAATCCTTCTATTATTGGCCCCTTTCTTTATGTACATGGGTAAATCATCACTCCTATGTGTATTTATCAGACTAGTATATTCTTGTTCACTCTTCTTCAAGTCAACTTTTGTGAGGGCTTGCTTGTTGAGCATGAAACAATCAATGATTGTATTTCTATCCACAACCACTAATGGTGACCCATTTGGCAACCTAACAATTTGGTGGCTAGATGATAGTGATGTGCCAATATCATGATAAAATCCACATCAATGAATACATTTGGCACCATAATCTTATCTAAATTAAAACTTGATGGGTTTACAACTAGTCCCTATCCATCTTTCTTTTCACAAAATACTAAAGATGGTTCCATCTTGAGATAGGGACTCTAGCATCTTGACACCCCTCTACTACATCCTTGAATATTTTATTATACCCTTTGTCAACTAAATTTAGAAAAATTTCCATAAGTGATTGTTGAAGGGACTACTTGTTGGGAACATGGGGTTCAATGCTCTTACTTATAGACTCCAATTTTTTAGGTGACATAATTTGATGTTTTTATGAACTAGGGTTTTCATAGTCACTTTCTCTACCAAACTAGTTGAAAATAAAGTAAAAACTAAATACCAAATTTTATGAAGAGATTGATGAGGTAGACTTATCCAGTTCAAATATGGTTAAAGTGTGCACATAGATCTTGAATTCATCATCTAAAATCACCACTAAATGTTCTTAAATGAAAGAAATACAAAGAAATTACAAATTTTGTTTTCTACAGAGTTGGTCATTTTGCCATTACTCTGGTTCAAGCCACAAAATTGATAAATCTCAACATTAAAGTCTTTCAAACATATACCATTGATTTGTTCCAATCTAATGACTAGGTAGGAACTTCAGTTGAAGGAATCAGTGATACTAACTATGGGGTGGTGATATAGTCATTTCAACATTTAGTACTTTACCATATCACTGTAAGACCTATTTTGATCTATCACAAGACCACATGAGCTTATGGATGGTTATATTTCATCTTTAACCACATACCACTACCCCAAAAGCCTTTATACATATCATCATGGGATGGTAGGATACATGTTACCCCTTATAACTCATATCAAATTACTTCTAACCTTTGATCTGACCATCACAAGACCATGATATCCTTTGGCATCCCTTCACCATTTATCATATCAACACAAGCATTAGATTTGAATATGGTGGGAGCATAGGACCTACTTTATATAACTGTTACCACTTATCACTAGCCTATAAGACCTTCTCTAAAATATGAAAATAGATAGAAATAACATATATTGTATAAAGTGTAACATAAATTTTATGTAAAAAAATTGACCTTAGAAACGTGAAATTATAGTTGTGATTATTATTTCACTAACATTTGGATTTGGAATGAGATGGTTTCCATGATCATAAAAAATGCTCCTAATAGGGTTCTCAAATATAGAATTCATTCATTGTGAGTTGTATGTACCTTCTATAGTTAAATTTTTGACCTAGAGTGTGGACTCTAGAGAGTTAATATCTCTAACTATGTATATTAAGGTTTATGTGGCTAATGTACATTGACTAACCCTTTAATAGTGAGAAACTATGTGGTAGAATAATAAAATTGATGAGAATATTGAAATAACAAAATATGTGTCTCATATATTATGAATATGTTCAAAGCTAAGTGTGTAATTGATAATGCTTATGTGTGAAATGAGTTACAACACTTATCTATTTATAAGAAACTTTGAATTCAAATTTGATAATTTGAATAGATGACAAATGATATTAAAAGGTCATGAAATGTTTGAGATTATACACTATTATACTAAAAACATAAAATAGCATAATAAATGATATGAAACTTTAAAAAAGTGGTCTCCACATTTAAAAATCAACGACAATACTAATATCATTCAATTGAAAAAATTAAGTATACATATATAAATAAAAATAAAACTTAGGGAACCATTTTAAAATACACTAAACTAGCCCTACCCAATCTACCAATCCCCAATTAAATATAGTTTCCAAGTTAATTTCATAAAAATACAATCAGAGGTCATCCATCCAACTCATATAAAGTTATAATTACATTAAGCCACCTTACCATACATACATCATATTTATTAAAATAATAGTCTACCCTTACCACCATGCTACCATTTATCTTCATATCCACCATGGGACTATAGTGAATCTTTACTATTTATTCTTAATAAATCATTTTAGGTCAACATTTTGTTTATCACGAGGTCACAGTGAAATATTATATGCTACTCAAACTCTTGGCTCCACCCCACCAATTAATTTTGAGACCTCCACTGGGCTACAGTAACTAGTCTCCATATACCACAACACTGTAAGTGAAGTTCCTACATGTTGTGGGGAAGAGATAACTATCTTTTTACTTCCTTTGGTTCCCACACACCCACCAAAGCTATTTGAATGCACTGCAAGACTATGGTAATAGACAAAAAACACATCAATGATCAAAATACAAATGTCTTTCACATGGACATGATATAGGATGCTTATGAATGACTCTTGAAATAATTCTAAAGGGAATATGGACTCCTGAGATGAATTTTATGAATTTTGGAAAAAATGCCTCAAAGAAATGTGGTCTCATGGTGATGGAATGCCATGATAAGTGAATTTTTATGGATTGTCATGGCATTCCATAACCATGAGACCATATTTCTTTGAGGAGTTTATATTATATATTACTCAAACTCTTGCCGCCAGCCTACCAATTACTTTTAAGACCTCCACGGGGCCACGGTAACCAGTCTTCATAGACCACAACACCACAAGTAAAGTTATTACATATTATGGGGAAATAATAACTATCTTTTCACTTCTTTTAGTCATTACACACCCATCAAATCTATTTGTATGTATTTTAGGGCTACGGTAAGAGACAAAAAACACATCAATGATCAGAATACAAATGTATTTCATATAGACATGATATAAGATGCTTATGAATGACTCTTAGAATAATTGTAAAAGGAATATGGACTCCTAGGATGAATTTTATGAATTTTGGAAAAAATGCCTCAAATAAATGTGGTCTCATGGTGATGGAATACCATGATACATGCCATGACAAGTGAGTTTTTATGGATTGTCATGGCATTCCATCACCATGAGACCACATTTATTTGAGGTATGTTTTCAACTAGTTGATTACCTTGTCTATGTTATTACTTACTATTATGTTGTGATAAAAAATTTCCAAGCATCTATAGCTTATTCAAAAGCACTTATTTTAGGCTTTTAGCCACAATAACAAGGCAATAAACTATTTAATAAAATTCTTTGGTAGACATGTATGAAAAATGTGGTGACATAGACAAGGTAATGAACTATTTAAAAAAATGCCTCAAAGAAATGTCATCTCATGGAATGTCATCTCATGGAATGTCATGACAAGTAAATATAATTGGTAGTTGTTCCTAGTTAATAGTTATGCAATGTGAAGTAATTTAATAACTACTTAGGTTGACTTTGTAAAAACTATACTGTAATTTAAATTTTATCATATATCAGAATCTAGTTATTAGTTATGCAATGTGCATTAATTCTTTGAGTTTGAAAGATGTGTAATGAAATGTAATTAATAATTTGAATATAAACTACGAAAATCTATTTTTTACAATTCATTAGTTAAATTCTCTATTTTATTTACTCTCTATAACTATATTGCTATGGAAATGCCTTTTAATTAAAAAAATAGTTTTTGTTTCTTAGTCCACAATGTTTTCCATTTTTTTTAAAAATTTGATTTTTTCCGGATATTTTTAAAAAATCTAAAAATTTTATTTTGCTAATGTTTTCCTTAGAAGATTTTTGTTGCTATGTGTATAACATTAAAAATAGATCAATTTCAAAGGTTGAATATGAATCAATACCATGTATTTGATGAGAGAGTAGCCAATCAGAGGGACATGGACAAATATCCATGTCCATGTAATGACTATCTTTATGGAAAGGTGAGAAAAATAAATTTGATTTATCGAAAAATGATAATATATGGGCATAGTGGTATAAGCCCTTGGGATTACAATTATTATGTGTATATGATAGAATTTTAGTGTGAAAGATGAAGAGGCAAAAAACATAGATGAAGTGGCACCAAACATAGATGAAAAGGTAGAAATGTTAGACAAAGGGTTTGAAGTTGATAGAATGTTGAATGAGGGTCTAAATGATGATTGGGTCAAATTGATACAGGATGCTTTAAATCTTGTGTATGCTAATTAAAAATTATGTTTTTTGACAATAATCCTTCAAATTCTTAACTTGTAAGTGGTATTTGGTTAGACAAATGAGAGTTTAGATCAGTTATTGGCATTATTAAGTTCATTGTTACCACTTGATTCCATATTGCCAATAAAATGAAGTTAGTGTAAAAAGAAAATCACTAAGCTAGGATAGGGTATGAAAACATCCACACATGTGTGAATGGTTGTGTATTATTTCACAATAATCTTTCAAGTGAGAGTGAATGTTTGAAATGTCATGAAGTGAGGTATAGATAAGGGTTAAAATCAACTATGGTTCCTAGAAAGGTTCTTCACCACTTTTTAATAATCCTATGATTACTCTAAATGTATAGGTGTAGAGACATTGATAAAATTATGAAATGGCATGCCCAAAATAAGAGAACTAATGGAAAATAATGATATGTGATTGATTCTAAGATGTAGATGGAATTTGATAATAGATGGATTGATTTTTCTTAAGATCCTCATAATATAAGGTTGATTTTGGATCTGGATGGGGTGAACCCATTATCAGATAAAAGTAATAAATGGTCAACTTGGCCAGTGTTTTTAATAAATTATAACTTGCTTACATGATAAAAAATTAAACCATTTTTCTTAATGATATCATTGATTATACCAGGAAAGAAAAATGTGACTTTAGATACAATTGATGTTTATCTAGAGCCATTATGTGATGAGCTAATGGAAATATGGAAAGGAATTGAAGAAATTCAATCTTTAAGGGATTGTCATTCAATAAAATTCACTTTAAGAGATTTTTTATTATTTACAATTCATGATTTCCCTACATATGGCACATTGTTTGGTCTTAGTGTTCATGGATACCGTAGATGTCCTACTTGAAACTTTAAGGATTTTGTGAGGCACTCAAGAAGTTAACGTAAGCATATTTATTTTGTACATCATGCTTACCTTAAAATGGATCATACATATTGTGGACAAGAAACATGTTTCAATGGTCAATAAGATAATTGTGAAGTACCATTGTTAATAATGGGTGATTACATGGTTGAGAATGGACAAAAAACAATGTCATTTATTGGAAATGATGGGATTGCTAGTAGTATATATGATCCATTTAATGAAAGTGGTGTAAAATGGTTGTTAATATTCTATAAGTTACCATACTTTAAGTATATATCCATTAGGCATACTATTGACTTTATACATACTAAGAAAAATATAGCATGTGTTATTATAGAAACTCATTTTGGTGATTTTGATATTATTTCATCATGTGAAGACTTTACACAACTAAAGATTCATTGAAATATTTGGGTTGAAAAATGTGATGAAAAATATAGAAAACCTAGTGCTCCTTATGTCCAGATAAAGGAACAACATGCACAATTCTTACAATTGATGTCTCAGACTCACTTTCCCACCAGATATGTAAGTAGTAGTATTAGAATCCAAACTAACATTAATGGCATAAGAGGCCTCAATACCCATGACTATCATGTCATAATCAATAATGTTTTACCTATTATGCTAAATATATCAAGTTTGGCAAAGGGGCCAAGATTAACAATTATAATGTTGGACCTAATATTAAAGAGAATGAGTTTACATGTATTATATCATTCAAACTTTTATAGTTTGAAGGAAGAGGTTGTTAAAAGTCATTTGTCTATTGGAATCGGAATTTATACCAATAATATTTAACATTTATATACGTCTTTTGATACATTTAGAATATGAAATAGAGCATTGTGGCCTAGTAAGAACAAGATGGATTTATCTTATATAATGATATATGAAGGTTTCAAAAAATATTGTTCATACTAGGGCAATACCAGAAGGAAACATGTCTGAGGGATATTCAATGCAAGAAGCCATGGGATTTTATAAAGAATATATGAAGGGTTTATAAAATGTCAATCAACATGTATGGGATGATGATGAAGATGATATATTTGTAAGTGAAGTATTAGAAGGAAATGGATGTCACTTCAAGCTATCACATCAAGAAAGAAGTGTGATACATTCTTATATTCTTCAAAACACATGTTCGTTTGATAAGTGGAGTAGGTAAAAAAATTACACAATAATTTATTTATGAAATTCCATTTACAAATTTATATTATTAATCTTACTATTTATATGTTAATATTCTATGTATATAAAATGAATAAGATAATCAAGCTTGCATGTAACATTGACCTCGAAAGCACAGATATCATGATTTGATTAGAGGTGATTCTTTTCCAAAATTTGAAGAATGGATTACTAATATAGTCAATGATGCAAAAGAAGAAGGTTGAGATATAAAAAGAAATGAAAGTGAGCTTTAAAAATTTCCACATTTATGGGCTATGTGTTGTAGTGGAATGTGCGCCTATGCTAGTCATTTAAGAGTGGAAGAAAAAGACAAAGGAAAGAAAAATTATGATTATGTTGTTAGTGCTAAATTTATTCACAAAAATGAGAAGAAATTTTATGTTGGATTCATCCAAGAAATTATTCAAGTGGAGTTTTAGGAAAATAGTCCTATATTATTAAAATGTAAGTGGATTCGACCATCCGTAGTACAATTTGATGAGTATGGATTTATACACACAAATATAAGATAATTTTTATTAGAGATACATGAGTTGTATGTTTCCCCTCTTAAAATGAACCAATAATTTATAATTGATGATGTAAGAAGCCCAATATGGTCATATGCCATTCAAATAGAGTCTCATTCTAAATGAAAATTCATGAAAGTTATCGATATAATGCCTAATGGGAAATATGTTAATTTATAAGAAATATTCAAAGAAGTGGATAAAGAGGATGATGGAGTTTTTAAAGAATATATTTTTATTATCAATGAAGAGATTTTGAGAGAAAATGTACTACATTTCACAGATGAGGATGAGGAAGAAAATAAAGAAGATGTAGGTAGGAGTGATCAGGATTCATAAGTGTCAATATCTAGTTGAAACAAGGGATAGTCATATTGATAGTTTGATACCTGCAATTGTAAACATCTTCTTGGTTTTTTATTACAAATTATTTATAATCTATAAACTAAATTCTATTTTAATTTTCCATTTTAACTTATGAACTCAATAAAGTTTTACTAATTCAAATTGTCGATTTATACATTATTTTTTACTTGAACTTTAAGAAATGAGGAAAAGGATTGTAAGGTATAAATTAGTCTATAATAGTGATCATAATACTAAAATTTCATTTAAAATTTATGAATGATTTTGTATAGAAAAAGTTGCCAAGAATAATGACTATTATAGTGTCTTCATTTGAAAAATAGGCAAATTGTAAATACACTAAGTAATATATTATTTGTTTAATAGTATTTAATGAAATTTTATAGGCAAGATCTTTATTTATATAAGAAATAATATGATATTTTTTTTATAATTTTATAGGAAATAAAAAGAGTGACAAAATTGTGGAGAAAAAACAAAAGGAAAGAAAAGATACAGTGTCAGCATCTCATAGAAGCCAATGCATTTATGATTCAAAAAATGCAGTTGGTGAAAATAATAGTTGTGATGATGTGTAACTTGATATAGCATATGCTGATGTGTAGCTTGATATAGCACATGGTGATGTGTATCTTGATATATCACATGGTGATGTGAAATGTCATGATGATCTCTTAGCACAAAGTGTAAGAGAGATTATTGAAAAAAATAGAGCAAAGGAATAATAGGTCTACAGATGATCTATTCAAAATTAAAGGATGTGTTTGATGTGAAATCTACAAATATGGGTATTAATCTACCTACTCATGACACACCTAATGTGTTCAAGAACCATCAATTTCTAATTAATTAAATTCATGAAGAAATATCACTTGCATTTGGTATGCCTCAGAGTACACCTATTGCATCTAGAAATTTTGATGGAACTAGTGGATCAACCAAAAATACTGGTAATGGTTTAATAGAATATGTGTCTGCTTTTGTCAAAATACAAATATTGAGTCAATATTTGTATATATCTATAGAGGGGAATTAAAAATAAAAAAAATAGAAGGTAATAAGCCATTCTTGTTTGAGGTATCAAGAGATGGTGAGCCCATTAGGCCAAATGCTGTAAAGTGGGCCTTTAAGTTGGGTTTAAGATGTAGGGCCCATTTCGATATTTTTAAATCAAGTTTGGAAGATAAATATCCATGAACTATGGAAAATGTCATACAAAAAATGAAAATTATTTTGTGACTACTAGTGGACAAATATCTAAAAAAGTTACAAGCAAAATATGAGAATTTTGATGAACAATTTTAGATACAATTATAGAAAAACAATCATGGAGGGAAAAGAGAGGTTAGATTACAGTCTATCTCCCAAAAAATTAGAGGAATTGAAAGAAATTATGCATTCCAAAAAATATTTTTCAAATATTAACAAAGGAAAGAGAGAAAGAGATAATGTGAGGGCTAGATATACATTTGGTCGAGGTGGGTTGCATGCCAAAATGGACAAATTTGGAATAAGTGTATGGATTTTTGGTTCAATTTACATTGTGCTATTTATTTTGATTTTTTATTGAACTGACTATATGTTGAATTTTACATTATATTTTAGGTGGTAAATAATAATAGAGAATGAGGTGTAGAGGATATTGTCAATTATATGGTAGCACTAGATTGACCTAGTAAATCTAAGAGTGGGATGAAGTGGAAATCTAGTTCATCAATATAGATTTCACAACCATCTATTAAATGTTTAGTAGGATCCTCTCTAGATCATGTCAACTCAAATTAAGGGCACTAATAGGTAATTATTTGCATATTTAGTCTCACTCAATAATTTTCGTAGTTTGTTGCTTCCATTAACCCTATAATTTCTACATGAAATGATCATTAGTCCATGGATTCAACTAAGGTAAGAGGCTCTATTGATCTCATTTCTTCTTGTTTGGAAATTTTGTATTCAAATTTATCTTAATATGTAGATTATTGAAATTTGAGCATAGGAGAATCCAACCCTGTTTCTTTATTGTTGGAGTGATCCATAAAATGTTCTTTTGGACAAATTTATAGCTTGCATTCTTTACTTGACTATTGAATGCTTTGTATATTTTTTTGCATGATGGTTAAACCACATGCAAATAAATTTAATCAAATTATTAGGAAAACAAAAACACTTTCATGATGTCAATAGAGCTACCAATATTAATAGTGATCATGATGAACTAGACAAGAATGTGCAACACAATTGTCATAGTTATGTTGAATTAGTTGAGGTAATATAATAGTTGCCAGTTATCTATCCCAATGTTTTGTCATTATTCATTCTTAAAATGTTATTTTAACTTAATAGATTTTAATTTGTGTTAACTATTTCCACAATAATTGCTTCAATCTTGTTTTGGAGGGATTTGAGACTCATTTCCTTATCTTGGAACAATCTTTTGTTTTGTTCCTTCCAGAGTTCCTCGATTATAATTTTGGGACTTATCAACCATAAACAATGATAAGTAGAATGTATTTTGATATTGGTCTAGTATTGAAACAAAGTCTTATATCATTGGGAAGGGCACTCTTACATCCTAGCTTCATACATAACCACCTACAACATTCAAAAGAGAGTTGATAGCCAAAATCTTCTCCCTTTGTCTCACTTAAACTCTCCCATATCCTAAATTTCCATCAACACATTTTGAATCCCCTTTACTCAAGTCATAATTTTATTCCTAAAGAACCTAGAATCAGTTCAAATTTCCTCTTCAACTCTATATGTGACCATTACCCTATTGCATTTTTACAATATAATGTGTGTTTTATATCTCAATATAATGTGTATTTTTTTGTTTTTCCAAAAATTTATTGATAAACACCAAGAAGGGAATAAATTCCAGGTGTTGGATCCATTTGATGGTACTATTTTGGGCATTGGGTAGATTCACTCACTATCTATTATACATGGACTCAAATTGAAAGGAATGGGAGATGCAAATGTAAATATTTTAAAGGTCACAAATCAAATACCCCTTACTTATGAAGATAAAATAGATGGATTTATCCATCTGAAAGAGAAAGAAGGGACCTTCACATGGTGGCCACTAAAATATTTGAAAAAAATGACATAGTTGATGTTTATCATGTACTAGCTATTAGACAACTTGGCCCACTACTTTATGCAATAGTTTGAATGTGTTGTCTAGGGATATTCTTAGTGTTTATTGTCTATTTTGGAGTTGTATAAGAAAAAAAGGAATTATAACTCAATTTTCTCAGTCACATCATTGAGAAACACACTTTGTATTAACACATTTTTTAAAGCAAAGAGACATATGTCTATCTTGTATCTTCTGTAAGAACACCTTTTCTCAATAGTTTTTTTAGTATTTTTCCTTGTTAATAGTTGTTTCAATATGTGCAAATGAATTATTGATTATATTTTTTTATGTTTTATGTCATATGTTTCAAATTTTCATCATTATGTCATATGTTTGGTAGCACCTGTATCTAATATCCAAACATTTATTAATTCATCCTAAGTTTCAAATTAAAGATATATTCCCTAATGCTGTAAATATTAATTCATGAGAAATGTTCATGGATTAATCATAGTCATGCTCTACATATTGAACAAATAATATTTACGTATTTTATGTAGTATATGAATAAAATTAAGGATCACTGCCATACAACATGGACCAATTAAAAGTCTCATGGCCACATTAATCCAAGAGTATTGTTAATGGTGTAATTAGAGTTGACATAATTAGTTTCTAGCATAATCAGAGCTAATTTTCTTATGACTAATATTAAGGTACTCTTATTACTTAATTGGAGGTAACTTAATCAATCTACAGCCTAATTGGAATTACCTTTCTTGTACTTAATATTATGACTTAAATTTTTTCATACTCTTGTCAACTATAAATGAATGAAGAAGTTAATGGAGTCTTAATTAGTATGGTATGTGATAAATCTAATATAGGATTCAAAAATTTGACATCTCTTTACATTTTTTAGATAGATATATTTAAAATATCTATACTGCTACTTATGCATCCAATGGAAGCCAAAAAGATACCCCTAACTATAGAATGTAATAAGACAAATAGTGTAATTGGTATCTATAATCATCATTTGCAATCCATATTGAAGGTTTTCTAAATTCTTCTTTCTAGAAGTGAGCATTTTCAATTACATAGATTATATGTTTTTGATATTGTAATTATAAAAAGAGGGTGCATAGCCAAAGTCCATAAATCCCAAGGGGAAAAAAAATAAGCCAAAGGCCACTAATACTCAAAAAACTAATACTAAAAAAATAGTGAACAAACAAAAGTAAAATAGGAAACAACAAATAGACTAAGGATTAACCATAACAAAAACACTAGTTTTTGATCAAATATTTCCAATCTTCTTTGATGAACTTGAGAAGGTCCTCCATGCTATCAATTTTTCCTTCTATATATTTATCTTCTTTCAAGAGGCCTTACAAAATCAACAAGGAAGAAGCCACATGGTGGATAAATTTCAAAAAAATAGTGGTTATCACCTTCATTTTATTCTAAAGGGAGTGTAAACCCTTCTTCACTTCATCCAACTCAATTTAAATTCGGCTCTCCTCTTCACTGGTATCCATGAAATCCTCCTTGTTAGAATCATAATTGGAGTCATCCAGTTCCTCAAAATAACTGGTTCCCTCCTCCAATTATTGATCAAGATTAGGTTTATCTTTTAATTTACCTACTTCTTCCCCTAGATCTGAGGTATATGGATCGTCCAAAATCTCTACCAATGAAAAATTTCCCCCTATCAAGTCTCTTGGATCTCTTGATATTCATATTTATTTTTGTATAACTTTGAAATTTAAAACCAGACCCTTCTTTCATAGCCTCCTCACCTTACACCTAGGCTTCTAGGTGCTCTTTGTCACTGGCCAAATTCTAAACCTCCACCCCCACCAATTTCTTGTTCTTACTCTTTCCCTTAGTGATATTATTATAAATGATCCAAACAATCTATTTCTTATTTTTATTTCTAAAAAAGGAAGGGTTATTTTTTTAGCTCCCATAGGCCTTTGATAGCTAGAGAGTGAGAAGGGCCGGGCGATCTGAAAGTCATAGTTATCAGGAAGGGATAACCAGAGCTAGTCAGAGAGGGGAAAATATTTAAAACTTTGGGGATAGGTTTGAAGAGGGGGGAACAAGTTTCTTGGAAAATTGTAGGGAACCATGGGGACCCACTCTCTGGGGAATGTGATATTCATCAGGGTCATTGTCATGGGAACTATCTAACACCTACACTTTAAAAGGCTTAGAGGGACATAACGCAAGATGAAATTGATAAATCCTAAAGATAATAACTTGATGGAGTTGAATGGAAGAGGTAGCTAGGTTTTTTCCAAGTAATTTTTAATAGACTTAACAGATGTCTCTAGGGATGACAAGAGGAAAAGGGGAAGTTAACCAACAGATTGTGATGAAAGCGATTCAAAAAATCAAAATGGTAATGATAAAAGCACCTAAAATGAACTTCGATGGTAAAATATTTCATGATGGTGAAGCATACCTTACCCAAGGGTTAAGAAAGATCTCTCTATCAAAGCCTCTTTACAACTTCACTGACGCTTCTCCCTTAATGAAGAATTTTTTCAACCCCTCTGGGTCTTAAACATTGGCAAGAATTTTCAATCTTCTACATTTACACCATAAAACCATAGTCTTACCAATAGAATCCTCACTAACAACAAACTCTATACCTCCAACCTGAACCTTATGGTCACCATCCCAGCTTGAAGTAAACTGGATGGAAATGTTCTCATCATATCCATTTAGACATTCAAGAAATTGAGAAGTTCCACCTTCATAACACATTCTCCAAATCATAGCATCCAATTTGGTTTCATCACAGATAATGTCTTAGTTCTGACTCTTTCTCCTCCCTTGACTAAAAGCTTTACCAAATTGTTTCATGGTTTAAAAGGGACCCAGACCAAAGTGAACCACCACCAAGGATATTTAACAAAAATTGAATCAAAATTTTTGGAAGCTTTTAAAGCTTGCACCCAATATGTAGTAAAATAAAATCTAATCTTATAATGATTTCACGTGTGAAATAGGTTTCTAGGATTTTTCATGCGAGAACATACCTTAAAGAATTGAAACTACCTCATTTGATATTGATTTTATTTGATATATTACTATACTGTAGTTTTTAATAGTTTTTATAATCATATATTACGTCATGTGATCTCATTATATTTTTTTTAGATACTCACAACAAATGTGATCATGACACAATGATGACTAGTGAAATCAGTGAATAAAAATGACTAAATATACTACCAAATTGAACAAAATAATGATTAAAATTAATGACTAAATATACTACTAATGGATAGAAATCAATGAATAAAAATGATTAAATAAGTGACCAGTTAATAACAATCAATGACTAAATTAATGACTAAATATATCAGTGAATAAAAAAGAACTAAATAAGTGACTAGATTATAATAATCAATGACTAAAAATACTACCAAATTGATCAATCAAAACAACAAATAAATGACTAAAAATGGTTGTCATCAATTTGGTCACATTATAAATGACTGGTAATAAACTAATAATGGTCACATGATCATGTTTGGTCATTTATATGTAGTTTTTACTAGTTTTTAAATCATATATTGCTATTTTTGTACTAGTGATGTTTAGTGTCAAGAAAGAACAACTGCATAGTGAAAGAATATTAGTAAGACACAATTGACTATTGATTAGATTAAGAAATATCCCTACAAAATCAATCATTGGAATTTAATTTTGACTAATAAATGTAAGGAAAAGTGTATAGCTAGTAAATTTAAATGGAAAGGATAAGTTTTATCCATTTTTCATGAAGAAAATTAAAATTTTATGGGTAGGTATTTTTCAAACCGTTAGGGTTTGCCTTTTTATCTGATTTGGTGAAACTCAAGTTTTACGTAGATCCTAAAACCACAATGTTCAAAAATTAAACAAGAGAGACCAATATGGAAACATGCCACATGAGCTAACTAAAAATAAGATACTTGTTCCAAAACTCTGCTAAGACTCCAAAACCAACAAATGACTAAATAAGATAGAAGGAAAGACACAATCATAAATTACCCTGAAGGCTACTAAAAACCTACCGAATTCTCCACCATAGTGATTTTGATCTTGTTTATATTCTCTTTCAACTTAGTCTTCATGGTTTTGGCTTTTATATAAATGTTTAGCCCTTTTTCCATTCATTGCTTTTGTGCACTTGACCTTTCTACCTTAGGGACCATCTCAATGTTCTTACTTTTCTCAATAATTTTGGTTTATTCCTTGCTCTTGATGTTTAATGGGAAGTTAAATTTGGTATGTGTGTCCCCTATGGCCTCCTTGATTTTATTGATATGAGTGATATCGACCTCAATATTTAGGTGCCTCCTTCTACCATTTTGGAGTTGCTATATACTTGATTAAACTTATCAAATTGTGATTTCATAACATTTGAGTCCTCCATAAGGATGACTATTTGACATCCCAAGTTCTACAATTTATCTTGAAACTCATACAATTTCATCCTATGGCCCATGAGGGGGGGGAGGGGGTTTCCCAATCTTATGATATCTTCCATTTTTTAAATATGAACAACCCTTAGGGCTCAAATTTAAAATTTGGTTTAGTTATATTCTCCCCTAAGAAAGGGAAACTTGGAATTTACTCTTTAATTTTATATCTTCCATCTTTTTTGGCTCCTAACGAGGGATCTATTAGAGGTTCTAGGTTTCACCCTAGCTGAGCAAAGGGATTGTTTAGGTCCTCTACTCAAATCTATTCCAACATGGGAATTACCCTGGGCTATGGGTCACCTGTGGTGTGGTCATACCTCAAGTATTTTAATGAGGCTATCTCCTCTGATGCATCATTTAGATAATTTACACTAAGACCTACTAATTTATAGGAAAAAGGAGAAAAGGATAACTAAAAGTGGAAATCTAAGTTAATTTTGGTGATGCACCTAAATTGATTATTAATGCACTCTATTATAACTTTAAAAAAGCACTAATGAGTAAAGAAAAAAGACTATATATATAACTCCAACTGTCTATTATGCATCAATATTTCATGTAGAGGTTCATCAAGTGATCAGAACCTAAGGTAAGTGATGGAAGGACCCAATTTAAGGCACTAACAAGTCAATGTATCTACTTGTTGGCTCTAATCAAATGACATTTAAACACTAAACATGACCTACATAATAAGGTAAACTAATAGCTAGGTGAGATCAAGACTTGACAAGGAGAGACTTATACCACATATTCAAATCAAACTGACATAAGCATACTAGACTAATATAATGAAATCTAGAAAACATCCTTTATTCATCTCAAGAGGTTAAAAATATCAATCTTGGTAGAGTCTAGTCATGCCCAAGAGAGGGATCCATTTTAAGTCTTAAGATCCTCTATATCTAGTAGAAAGGGATGAGAGAGATAGGGAACATGCATGTGAGAGTGGATAATGGCGTCCCATTGACTAAGTTCATGTATCTTCCTTGATATCATTAATTCATTAATTTTATTATAATTGTCTAGTCATGAAGCCCAAGATTTCTACTACACGTAGTCAGTAATGGCTGCTTGAATCCTCTTCAAAGCTCCTTTACATTAATTATCTTTACTATAAGGATAAAATAATAATATTCATGGACTTGATATATCCATGTATATATATTTTATATGTGGTTACATTTTTTCAATGAAATATGGATGATTTAATTATCATATTTATACCTTAACATTTTCTTTACTACAAATTCTGAACATAGACATATTATAGATTAAAAATCAATTTGGTTTTCAAATAGTGAATACATCCATATAGAAATATCTATATCATTTTAATAACTAGTATCCCACCTTGATCTATATTAGGCTTTAAAATACCTATTTTGTCCCTGTTTTTCATGGAAACCAAGAACTCAAAGTATATGTGGCTCTCCTTTGAAGAATGGTGAACATAGTCATGAAAAAAGACTAAAACCTTAGAAAACTAGGTCTGTAGGTTCAAAAATAACCTTGAAATAGGATCTTGACTAAGATTTGATGGTGGCCTTGGGATTATAATATTCATTTAGATCCATCTAGATTGTATTCAATCTTGATTCCATGTATCTGATTGCCTTGGTCAAAAACTAATTCCTCAACCTCCATTACAAGTCCCCTTAGATCGTATTTAATCATTATCTATCAAGTATCTAAATCAAACCCATTGACATTTTGACTCCTCTTGCACCATTGATCTTGATTTTCATGATCAAACATGGTTTGTCAATCTACCTAGACCCATTGACACCATCCTTTCTTTCCCTTCATTAGATCTTGAAGTATGATGTAATTTTGACCATTGATCTTTGGATTATTTGAATCCAAATGTCTATCTACCATGGATTAAATTTTACATCTTCATGCATGTCATTTGACATCCACATGACTGTCATTGATATCAATATGATTATTAATATTTGAACCCTAATAGATAATTTTTTAGCTTTATTTTAATTTTTGTGTGACCATAAATAATTTATACATGACCATCAATGACATCTATATGACTGTTAAACTTTTAACACCAAACAATTAATTGTTGATCTTTAATTTGATGTCTACATGAGCATCAATTATGTTTGTATGACTATCACACTACTTATTCAACTTTAAAGGCTTACATATTGAGATAGAAAAAAGCGTGAAGGCACCAAATTTTTAGGAGATGTTTATGGCACTAGAATATTGATTCTATGTGATCCTTCAAACATGAGATATTTTCTAGGCAAACTTATAAATTGAATAAATAGACCAACCAATCTATTTCTACATGACATCCTAATGATTCTCTAGCTCATTTAGACTTGTGTTGTGAGATTTTGCTTGAGACTTGAAAGCTCTAATGATTTTATAAGGCCTATGTGAACTTATTCCATGATCCTACCTACATTGATCATGATGAAAACCTACTTCCTCAAAATTTGACAAACTACACATTAAGTTTACTTGAAGTGTTTCAAAATCTTTATAGGATACATGTGATCTTTAGATCACTCATTAAATCTATAACTCTATTCATATCATCCATTTCAAATAGTAAATTTTCTCATTTATTCAATCTAAGAAAAATTTTGGTATGTGGGCCAAAATTCACCAATATTTCTAGGGACTCATAGGGAAGCATGCCTACTATGCTTGACAATCTAGAGACTTACATGACTTTTAGACTTAGAAAAAATGATATAATTAAACGTTAGCTACTAGTAATCTCTTGAAAAAGGTAACACCCAACAACTCAAGAAAGAAAAAATACAAATAAGAAAACTAACCTAAACAAAGTAAGAATAAACAATCTAATGTGACATGATAGTACTTGGAGGAAAACAATAATATTTAATCTAGTATGTACAACTAAAACTCACATATTATTTCCTCCTAGATCAAAAAGAAATTTGAATGGTCCATCTTAGAACTTTGAAACATGTTTTCCATATCTCTATGGCATCTTCTTTTAGACTAGAACAATTGGATGTTCATGACCTCTTGATGAGGTAGATGGGCCTCCAACTTCCATTATAAGTTATATAGATTGAAGATATGGATCTAAGACATAATCATCTTACTCCCATATTTTTAAATTTTTTTAGTATGTTGATAATTCTTCTTCATTTATTATCTACCAATGACTTAATGTATCTCTCATTGTGCCTTCATTCTACTCCTCATTAATAGGTGAGTTGTCAAGGTTTTCATGATTAAACTCTTATATCTCTTTAGGAATTTTTTATGACAAGACCTATTCATTAGATTCATGTTCAGGAGTAATGATCTAAGGCATTAGATCAATAAATAATTATTCATTATTCTCATCTTCATGCACTTTCTCTCTTTATGATCCAATTCTAGCAGTTGATTTGTCTTTAAGATCTTCAATAAGAAGTGTAAGACCTTGAATAGATTGATACTCTTTTAAAATATCCATATATTACTACCATAAATCCTTATCATTAAATTGGTGCTTATCTTCCTTAGCTAGGTTGTACTTATCAATGGTTAATTTTTCAAGTTCTTGAGAAGCATTTTGATGTGAGATAGTTGGTATGTGATCAAGAGGATCTTAAAAAACAAACTTTTATAGCACATCTAAAAAATCTTCATGGATCTCCCCTTCTACTTGCACTTGTCCCTAAAACTCATCCTCTCTAACACTAAGGAAGAATGAATCATACTCATTCTTGCCAAGTGGTGTTAGAATAATGATTTATTCTTCTTGATCATTTAAGTCATTATTATTTTATGTCTCTTTAGTTGTATCTTATTGAATTGACTCACAAAGGAAAGGCTCTTTTCTAGGGTAGGCATAGTAGATCCCTAAAAGTAATAAATAATATTAGAAATGTCCATAGAAGTAACCATAGATACCTAATTTTTGTCATGGAGCTACCCTTCTTAGATCACATTCACCTCCTCTTTTTGTTGCATTTCTTTATGGATGTCTTTCCATGAAGGAAAGGACTTAGGTTCCTAACGAGAGGGAAGTGGAGGTTGAATGGTCTCTTGTTTAAATTCAATAATCACCACTTCCTCCTTATTATACATATCACTTTAGATAAATTTCCAAGAGGGAAAAGCTTTATATTATTAAATAGGGAGGGGTGGGGATATAGTATCTTTGGGTTTTCTTGATTGCATGAATTGAATCTAAGATGGAAATTTGGGATCAGGTTTTCCTTACATAGTGTGCATTATGGTTTGAGGAATGAGATGATTTATTTGTAATTGAGGTGATGTTACCTTTGCAATTATCAATGTTTTGTATAAAAGTTTATCTATAGCTTCAATTTACCTAGTAAGGTAGGCTTCAAAATTAGACCTTGATTTCTCATGATGTATAGCTCTTTCAACATAACCTTTCCTTTCCTCCTAGACTCTCCCTTGGATAGATTTCCATGAGGGGAAGGTTGAGAAAATTTGGGGGGAACTATGATGACTTTGAAACTCATTTGGTGAGGTATTATGAGTGATTATGCAAAGATTGGTATAAGGTTGACATGAAGTTAATAATGGAAGATAAGATGGGTGATGAAGTGTTTGGTGTTCTTTATGGGATTCCAAATTCTCCTCAATATTTGAGATGAGTCCATATATGTCAATCTTGTCACTAATATTTCTATAATAACCTTTGCTAATGAAATATATCCTCTCATTTGCTTGCTATACTAAATTTCTAACCTCTCTAATGACATGTTTTGAAATTTACTACCCATACCCTTTCAACATATCAATATTTATCATATTCCTCTCCTAGTCTAATAGATTTTTTTTAAGGATATATATATATATATATATATATATATATATATTGGCTTGGGATATTAGATTAGTTTACTTTTATTATTATTATATTAGTTTACTTTCTTGTTTATTATCATAATTTAATATAGAAACCATAGGACTCTTTTTAGGGTTGTTGTGTGATTATGGATCAGATAAGATACATCACACTTACACTTTCGATTGGGTCACACACTTGTTAAGTAAGAGTGTGACGAATATGAAGATCCACTAGACCTGATTAGGGGATCACTTGTATCATCTATCACAACACATCATGCTATGTAAGTTTCCAAAGACTATAGTCTAACATAATCACACAACAACCCTAAAAGAGTCCTATGGTTTCTATATTAACTTATGATAATAATAAATAAAGTAAACTAATATAATAATAAGAAAAGTAAACTAATCTAATGCTCACCAAAGCTTGTGGCATAAAGTATAGTGTTAGATACAAATTAATAAAATACATGTTTAAGGAAATTTAAATAAATTAAGTATGAGTAACACCCTAATACATGGAATATGAAGAATAATATTATTTGAGCCAACACTTATGCTACTTCTATCTACTAAAAGAGAGGATAAAAAGTTAGAATATACTTACCTGAATATGACCCCATCATGACTCAATCTCTCGCTTAGCCAATCGAGCTTCACAAGAGGTTATTGTGGTTGATAAGGATCACTTTTTTAGGTAAAAGCATCTATAACCTATGCACAAAAATAAGATTTTTATAAAATAAAAAACCTAAGTTAAGACTCCTCAAGTAGAATGATGGAAGAGTAGATTATGAAGAAGTACAAGTGAATAATAACTCCTGATAAATTTTATATATAAATGACTAAAACTAATTTGTATATATAGGATTATCGAACCCAAAAATCACTTAGACATGTCAGCAGTGCTAGGTTGATTAGGTCAACCTAGCACATTATCAGGATAATGCCTAAAGTTTGTGCTACGTCAACTAGATAGAAACTAGGCCTAAAGAGCTAAAGTGACAATAGATTATGCTATGTTGAGTAGGTTGACCTACCTTAATAAATAGGAAAAAAGGGTACTAAGCATGGGAAAGAAGGATAGAAAGAAGAAAATACTAGATGAATGTGCAAGGAAGGAGAGATAACTTAGGGAAAGTTTTTATGAGCTAAATGGATAGGAAATAATATGGAAATAAGGGACAACAATATTGAAAATCACCAAAGGTCCACCCACCCATTTTTCATTGCACTCCTTAAGGTATGCACTTAGAGAGATTGAGTTTTAATGGGTAGCTACAAGATGTAAAGCATCAATAATTAATAAATGTGTGAGAATATTATGTGTATACATATACCCCACTCGAAGCTCATCATGTGTGACTAAGGTGTAACAAGGGATGATGCTTTGAGAAATAATATAAGGACACACATAATGTTGATGCTAATAAAATTATAGTATCTTAAAAAGCATAAAATAATTGACAAAAAAGGAAACTAACTAAAAAGAAAATTATGCATACCTTGACTTACCTTTATCATAGGATGTTTGTTGGCTATGTTTTAGTTTTGATTATGGAAGGTGTAGAGACTACTTTGGAAAAACTTAGAAATACAAAACTAAGGAGCAAAAAAAACAAATGCAAAAAAAGCCAAGATAACTGGTATTATGTGAATGGGATATACTTAAGAATTTGGAAAGATAGGTGATAAGTGCTATGTTAGATAAAATGACCAAGTCAAACAAGATTAAATTAGGTAACCAAAAATCCAAGGCTACTAAAGACTGAAAAACTCAAACAAGTAAACCTCAAGCAAGAAAAGGCAAACTCACAAAATCAAATCAAGGATACATGTTAAACAAGATGATAAAAAGAGGATTCAAAAAGAAAAATGGTAAAATAACATTGATGAGTGAGTAGTAAAAATCCAAATCTCAATCATCAATGGAAAAAGGGGATGCATAAAAGGGAAAACAACATGGTTGGGTGAGTCGTAACAATCCATATCTCATATAACAATGGAAAAAGGGTATGAACTTAGGTGTCCACAATAGTAGAACAATAAAATTAAGATAAATGGGAAAAAGAAAGAAAAGTAGTTTTAGTAAATCTATAGAACATGACGAAAATGATCCATAGTTTCTCAAACATGTTTTTTTGTGTCTAAAGATAGATAAAAATGAAACAAAGTAGTGTTAGCATGTTTTTAAGAAATGAAGAAAAAAGAAATTAAAGAAGAGGGAAAATAGATTTGGAATCACAATTTGTTTATCAAAGGGGGAATGAAATGGGGTAGAAGGGAGAAATAAGGGAAAAAAAATGTAGAGGAAATCTTTATTGAAGGTAAGACACCCACATTTGGTTTGTCAAAACAAGAGGACTGTCAACCTTAAGGGCTCTAAATAGCTTCTCTTAGCTACATAAGTATTAGGTCAATAAATGGAGTATATAAATCATCCTATGAAGGCTATATGCATGAAAATTTAAAATAGACCTACCTCCCCATGATGTTTTCCCCACTCCCCAAGATCCCTTACAGATCCATCGATCTACTGTGAATATTGGGTGCTTGTGTGAGAAAGTAGGTAGCACTATAGATTTTTTTGAGATCCCCTATTCTAGTCTACTATCCTACCTTACCCTAAAGGACTTTGACTCTATGTGAAGCCGACTATGGATTTTGATATTTGATTAGAGATAGGATATGTGTTTATAATCATTTATTTTGGTGTGATTATAATTTTAAGATTTTTATGTTGTCTTTTAGATATCATTGACTTTTGTTTTCAAATGATTGTATTTTAGCTTTTTTTTTAAATTCCTCCTCCATACAGATTTAGAAGACCAAACATGGGTGCTAAAGATGACATTCATTTGAAAACTTTGGGATAAGGTTTTTAAGAGAGAGAAAATCAAAGAGCATGGGGTCTAAGATTCTCATAAATATAGGTGAAATAAAAGTGCTCTCTTGACTTTGACCTTGTTTTATCCTAATGTGGAGGTGAAACAAATGGGGAAATCAAGAGGAAAATGACACATGTAACAAATTTTAATTTCTTCAAATTGCAAAAAATGTGACATAGGGAAAAAATTAATACAATGATATCAAAGGTGTGATTCCTTATCATAAGACTATGGGAAGTGAAGGAAAACATGGTAACATAGATTGTTTATAGATTCCATCTAGCAAAAGAAGTAAAAAATAATATCTAAATAAAAAGGATCATGAATAAATTGAAATGAAAGGTAATTTTATGAGGATGGTTAGGTTTTATCCATTATCTTACCAAGAAACTCACAAAAGTAAAACCCAAAGGGTGCTAATAAGCAAAAAGTGAGGGAGCCTTTGTATAAAGCATCTCACAAAGAAAGACCCAAAGGATGTCAAAACAGAATTGGCAAGCAAAAAAATAATGAAAAAGAAGTGAAATATGCTAATTTTGTGAGGAATGTTGGTTCCTATCCATAGTATTATAAAGCAACTCACAAAACCAAAGCCCAAGGGGAAATAAATAAAAATTGGTAAACAAAAGAAGGTGAAAAGATAAGTGATGAAGACTATGGTACATCTAGAAATAAAAATACCAAAAGGGAGGAATAAAGGGTTGAAAATAAAGGAAATTAAGAATATGGTACCTCAAGAAACCAAAAGACCATAAGGGAGTACTAAATGTTTGAAAAGAAATGAAATGAATAATATGGTACATTAAGAAACCAAAAGACCAAAAAGGAGGACTAAAGGTTTGAAAAGGAAGGAAATTGTTGCATAGGAGAGACATGTGCTAAATTAACCTTCAAAAAGATGTTAGATAGATATATAGAGAAAGCATGAAAAGAAGGAAAATGATTAGGCAAAGTATTTCTTAAGGAATTGAGCATTGGTGGGCTCTTTGAAAACATGTCCTTCATTAGTTTGAAGGTGATAAGTACTTGGACCAAGAATATATTTAAGTAAGGCCCCCACCATTTTTGGGCATACTTACTTTCTTTATCATAGGTGTAATATAATTTATGGAAAATATCACCAACATTAAATGTATGATTTTTAACATGTTTATTATGTTGTTTGGCGATGTGAGCCTTTTATTGGTGATTGTGATGTAAGGTGAAAAGATGATAATCATCGAGTAGATCAAGGGCATGAAAGTGAGCCTCATGTAATTATTAATTAGGAATGATGCCATGAAGAGATATGAAAAGAGAAAGAATCTCAACTTAAATAAGAAGAATTGACTCATAACCATAGGCTAGAGAGAAAGGACTTGTCCCAGTGGTAGTATGAATACTAGTCCAATAGGCCCAAAGCATAGGATAAAGATGAAGATGCCAATCTATGTGGGTTTCATGAATTTTATTTTGAAGAATTTTGTTGATAATTTTTTTGGTGGCCTTATCTTGAAAATTAAATTATGGATGATAAGTATTGGAAAACTTGTGATTGATTTTGAATTTGGTGAAAAGTTGTTTAACATGTTTATTTTTGAAATTGCCACCGTTGTTATAAATGACAGTGTAAGGAACACCAAAGTGATAAATAATTTGGTTGAGAATGAATTTAGGTATAGTAAGAATGGTAACATTAATAAGGGGCATGGCTTTAACCCACTTGGTAAATTACTTGATGGTAGTGATGATGAAGATGTGCCCATTTTGGGAATGAGGAAGATTGCCAATGAGATTGAATCCCCATGTGGAAAATATAAAAGGAGATTTGATAACTTGAAGTTTGGTTGGAAAAAAATGAATGAGGTCATCATAAACCTAACAAGTATTACACTTTTTATCATATTCAATAGCATCCTTTTCTATAGTAGGCCAATATTGACCCATACATAGGAATTTATAGGCTATAACATATCTGCTATAGTGACCACTACAAATGCCCCCATGTGCTTGCTCAAGTAGAGGAGGAACCTCATCTTGTATGACATAATAGAGCAAAATACCTTTAGCATTGTTATAATAAAGGAATTTATGTCTAAATACATATGTGAAAACTAGTTTGTACAGATGTATATTTCATGGGAATCAAAGTGAAATGACCACTGTTGTTATAAATGATAGTGTAAGGAACACCAAAGTGATAAATAATCTGGTTGAGAATGAATTTAGATATAGTAATAATGGTAACATTAACAAGGGGCATGGTGCTAACCCACTTGGTAAAGTACTTGATGGTAGTGATGATGAAGATGTGCCCATTTTGGGAATGAGGAAGATTGCTAATGAGATCAAATCCCCATGTGGAAAATATAAAAGGAGATTTGATAACTTGAAGTTTGGTTGGAAAAAAATGAATGAGGTCATCATGAACTTGACAAGGATTACACTTTTTATCATATTGAATAGAATCCTTTTCTAGAGTAGGCCAATATTGACCCATACATAGGAATTTATAGGCTATACCATATCTGATATAGTGACCACTACAAATGCCCCCATGTGCTTGCTCAAGTAGAGGAGGAACCTCATCTTGTATGACATAATAGAGCAAATTACCTTTAGAATTGTTATAATAAAGGATGTTATGTCTAAATAAATATGTGAAAACTTGTTTGTTAAGATGTATTTTTCATGGGAATCAAAGTTAGGAGGATAAGGTTGATGTTCTAAGAATTAGATGATGTCTTGATACCACATGCATTATCATACGGTGATAGACTCAATGTGGTAGATAAGGGAATTTGGAGGGTGAGTAGATGATGGATATCTAATTAATTATATGATAAAATAAGGATCATAAAGACCTTGATGTGGATGAAATAGAGACGCTGAAGAGGCAAGAGAATCAACAATAAAAATTTTGTATCTAATAATAGGTTCAATTGTAAAAGAGGCAAAATCCTTGGAAAGAGTGGTTGCAATTTGATAATAGGTAATAAGATATTCACTTTTACATTAATAGGCACCACTAACTTGATGATAAATGAGTTTAGAATCATCTAAATCATGAATATATTGTATGTCTAGATCATGAGAAGCTCTCATACCTAAGATAAGAGCTTCATACTCAACCTTATTATTGGTGACATCAAATGTAAAATGGAAATCTAAAGGAATTATTTTACCAAGAGGACTAGTGAGAATACAACCTACCCTAGCTCCTTCAAGGCATTTAAAACCATCAAAGTGAAGGGTCTAAGTATCCTCATGTAGTTCAATATTGATTTCAAGGAGATTTTTGATAACTATTTTTGGGTTGGTAGTATCGAAGGGAGTGGAAGGTTGATTAGATTTATTAGCTTCAAGATCAGTAGTAAAGATATGAAAATAATCTTTAAGAGAAATTTCTTGATTAACACCTTCAATGTAAAGAATATTATCACCAATAAGGTCATCTTGAAGTGAATAAGTGGATGGAATGGGAGTCACGACAAGTTGGTCAGCTATGACTTGCCCTTTGAATTTTTTTTTGCATGATGATGCAAAGATCAAATTATATAAGTAAAACCATCTACTTGCCAATTATATATCCTAGAATAAATGCTTTGGAGAAGAAGTGATGATGGGGGTCAGAATGGAAAATGACATAGGTGGTTTGGTAAAGCATGTAGTGATGGAGATTTTTAGCTACAAAATAGATGGTGAGGCAATCACACTCAATTTTGGTATAGCATGTTTCATAATCAATGAGGCCTCAACTAATGTAATAGATGGCACACTCCTTACCTATATCATCATTTTAGGAAGGCATTTCTCTAACTAAAATAGGTGTGGAAGAATTATAAAGAATCAATCATCAATTATTAGAAGGAGGATGGAGTGTAGGTGGATGAAGCAATGAATCTTTCATGTTGTCAGATGTTTTTTGACATGGATCCATCCATTCAAAAGATGTACCTTTTTTGAAAAGGAAATTGAAAAAATGATTTTGATAAGCCATCTTAAGAATAAATCTTGTAATTACCCCAAGATAACCTAAATAGGTATGAATTTAAGGAATAGAATGAGGGATAGGCATGTTTATACTAACATCAATCTTGGATGGATCAACATCAATGCCATGGAGAGAGACTAAGAATCCTAAAAATATGATAGACGTAACTCTAAAGACACATTTGAAAGGATTAAGTTTAACTTTATATTTGATGATATGATCAAAGATGATGGCTGGATTTAGTGATAAGATCATCCACATATGTTTCAATAATTCTATGAATGAGATCATGAAAGATATGAGTCACATCATACTGGTAAGTAGCTCTAGCATTTTTGAGACTGAAGGGCATTTTAACATAGCAGTAGGTGCCCCATTCCATGGTGAATGTAGTTTTATGTTGGTTCTCAAGAGATATATGAATCTGATTGTATCCCAAAAATCCATCCATAAGAGATAACATTTCATATCCAACTGTGGAATTGATAATGGCATCTATTGAAGGTAAAGGAAAGTTATCTTTAGGACAAGCAAGATTAAGATTGTAGAAATCAATACAAATACAAGTGACCATGGTGACCTTCTTCTAAATATGAAAAATATTTAAAACCCATTCATAATAATTCATAGGTTTAATAAATTTAGAATCAAGAAGTTTGATGATTTATTTATGGCATATGTTGGTAACTTTGGGAGGAAACTTGTGTTGCTTCTAATGCACAGGTTTGGCATCAGGATAGGTAATGATGTTATGGACCACTATGCTAAGGTCAATGATAAGCATATCTTGGTAATACCATGTGAATGCCTCTTGATACTTATCAAAAAATAAGTTGAAATTATCATGTTTAAAAGGAGAAATTTCCTTAGAAACTATGATTGGTCAATGACAAGATGGAGTACCATAGTCAATATGAGTTGTTTCTTCAATAAGCATGACATTACCATCTTGATCTTAGTATGGTGCATTGGGTAAAGATGTATTTGGAATATATTTAGGATAAATTCTATAAAAAAAGTCATTAAAGTGAGGACTTTTATTTTTAAAACTTCCAAATTTATGATGTTACTGTGGGAGTTGTGTTTCCCAAGCATAAAGCAACTTCAAAATAGCTTCATCACTAGGAAAGGTAGGAAGAGGACCATAATATTCCACATCTACTTATAAATATAAAATTTGATTGCCATGTTGATCATATTTAGAATGTATTTAATGGACATTAGTTGCCTTGGCATCAAGTGTGATTTTATGAGTAGAAGAAATAGATGGAGTAGAATAGGTCAATGGAGAGATGATGGGAGAAGAATTAGATTCAATTAGAGAATCTAAAGGAGGTAAACAAGATGAAATCACTTTCATAGGTTCATAATATATGATTTTCTCTAACACCTAAGGAGAATCAATAAGAGGAGGATTGATATGAGGAACATAAACTTCATGTTCTAAGTTTTGACCTACAAAAATGGTATGTACATCCTAATTGAAAGCATGAATTTTAGCTGAGGTCTTTTGATAATGTAAGATGTTCAAGTTTGTAGATTAAGCTTGGGCCATGATATAGTTTTCATCATATGTGGAATAAATTATGCATTGAGGATATTTAGATTATGAAATCCTAAGATTAATGAATGTTTAAGGAGTCATGATGAAGGGAACTTAAAATAGCTTAGCCACTCCAAATTCATTTTAAGTAAAAGCATATTTAGTTAAAGATTGGTCTTGAGTAGTGGATGGAGGGGGAAATTTAGTAATCTCATCCATGAGAGGAATGGTATGATATATGGGTAAGAGGGAAGGTGGAATCCATTCCAAAATATACAGAGGCAGTTTCTTAGTATTGCAAGTGTGTTTTAATTCATTAAGATCATCATCATCAGAATCTACAAGAGTAACCTATAAATCAGGATTCATGTTGATGAACTAAGGTAGAGGAGCACTATCAATTTTAAGAATCATGGGGACATGATATTATGATTTAGGATTAGGTAATTGGATACTCCATAGGTTGGGATTAGCTTCATTCTTATAATGTTTTCCATTGTGTAAAAATTTAATGAATTGACTACCATAAGAAGCAATGACCCTCATTCGATGAGTCCATGGATGATCAAGGAGTATGTTATAAGATAAAGGAATACAAATAATGATGAGTTTGGTTCTCATGGTCTTAGGACCAATGGTTAAGGGAATCCATATACAACCAAGTGGATTTTGATTAGTCTTATCAAAACCATGACAAGTAAGATGGGTTTATTTAAGATTAATTTTGTTATAACTAAGTTGTTATAAAAGCCATAAAGAAGTTACATTAATACCAAAACCCTCATCAACTAGAAATTTTTGAATAGTGGTGGTATTAATGGCTATCTTGATGAAGAGAGGTGGATCATTAGTGCAAAAGAGGATTTCATCATTAATCATGTCCTCTTCAAGAAACTCAAAGGAAGGTTTGGAAGGACACATAGATTCAATGGTATTAATGTTTATTAGTTGAGAATAAATAGAAGGTGGTTCTTACTCTAAAGAAGATGGATCTTCAATCTCTTAGAGTTTTTTCATAAGGAATTTATGATGATAAGGTGAAATACAAACCAAATCCATGAGAGGAATTTTACATGGTGTAGAGTTAAGTTCATCTAGGAAATTCTAATGAGATTTAGAAGAGGATCCATGAGGTTTAGAAGAGGGAAAATTAGAATTTGGAGGAATAGATGTGGTTGGAGGATCAAAAGGAGGAAGTTGTTCCTTAGGTACTTATAAATCAATATTAATAGTGGTAGTATGATTAATAAATTGTTCTTCCAAATAAGGTTTTTTAGGCTTGGTCATAGGATCTTTATGTGTTGGCTTCCTATGATAATTAACCTTAGAAATATTGACATATTGAGTGTTGTTAAGGTATTAATCATAATCAACATTGATTTCACAAACATCCTTAGAAGTTGATTGGTTATGGGAAGAATATTTTTGATTATTATTAGATGTACAGGCTTTAGAGGGTTGTCATTTTTGATAATAATTAGTGTATTCTTGATGATGATGCTTAATCATGGTTTCATGGTCAAATGAATCATCAATCATGCATTAAATAACACATTTAGAAAGCCCTCTACAAGACTCATTAGAATTTACAACATTAACATGAAAGAAATAAAAAATATTGGGATCATACCATTTAGGAGGAGAATTAGGATATATTAAAGGTTTAGAAAGAGGTAAAAATTATATCATTTTATGAACCAAAAGAAGCACATGAGATAATGAAGGACATAATTTTTGGAAACACCAAGTTTGGTTTGAGAAGTGTCACTAGTGATAACATTGGGTATTTAGAAAGATCCTTTAAGAATTTTATAATTAGGTTCTAATTACTTCATAAGAAAATATTGCCATTTAGCTTGGTCAAGAGCTTCTTTAAGAGTTTGAGGAGCAAAGGTTCAAACCTTGTATTAAAGAGTAGGGGTTAAAGCTATGATAAAGAGTTTCAATATGTTATCATTAGACATATTATGATTAGATTTATGAGCTAAGGATTTCCATCTTTTAATAAATTCATGAGCTGATTCATTAGGAGATTGTTTAGAATTTATGAAATGGATAAGATAGTTTTTAGGAAGATCATTATTCTAAAATTATTTAACTAAAGGATTAACCAAATATTCAAGTTGCCAAATAGAATGTTGAGGTAATTAATTATAAAATTCTAATACATCACTAGTGAAGGTTTTGACTAAGAGTTTAGTGGTGGAAAATGCATTAATTTGGATCTTCTTTTTTTAGAGATTACCAAAGGCTTAAAGATTTGAGGTGGGGTCTTTAGTCTTATCATATTTAATAGTTGGTGATATGTTACCAATGTCAATAGATACAATGAAGGGAGATAAAGGATAATTTTAGATAGTTTGAAGCATTTTGTTATTCATTATTAGTTGAGGAATAATGTTACCTAAGTCATCTCTAAGAGGTGGAGGAATGTAATTAGGATTAGCTTGAGGATTCATGATTGGAGGTTGATTAGACACATTGATCAAATGATGTTGAAGTTGCATCATTTGATTAGTATTAGAGTTTTAAATAATGTTCATTTGTTGAATCACTTGGGCTAATAATTTAGTTGTATCAAATGATAGGTTGGTGTTTGAAGGAACATTTCCCATATTGGTGTTGGAGGGAATATTATAAGAAGAGTTATTAGTGGGATTATTAAATAAATTTAAGCCAATCACTCCCAAATTAGTTTGAATATTTTGAGAAGGTTCTTGGTATATGCTAAAAGGATTGGACCCATCAACCTCATCTTGAGGTTTTATTTGAACCACGTTAAAATTTGTAGATGGAGGAGAAGAGGTGCCCCAAGAGTGATGGTGCTCTTGGGAGGCAAAGAAAGGGATAAATGAACACCCCATATAAGATGTAGATGGATTAAGACTATCCAAAAATATTTTGATAGGGGACCTCATTTTGAGCAAAGAGAAATGAACAAGATGCAAATTGGAAAGGATGAAGAACCAAGATAAAAATTAAGAGAAGCAAAAAATAAATATAGGTTGAGTAGGTCAACCTAATGGAAAAAATAGACCTACAAACTATGATAAGTCAACCAGGTCAACCTAGTGTAGTAAACAAAAGCAATATAAATAGCTTAGGATAGTGCAAAGTCGAGTTGGTTGATATAGCACAATAAATAAGAAAAGGGAAATGATTGATAATAAGAGGAGAAATGAAATAAGGTATGTTTGTAGCTATTATAGAAAAGTAGATACTAAAATGAAATACATAGTCAATTTAATTGATGCTACAAAATTTAATTGGTACATATAAATAGATTATAATTTTGAAAGAAAAGTATAGAGCAAAGTGAAATAGAGAAAATAATAACTAACCTTGATGTTTTGGAGATGAAAATAAAATAGATAACTGACCTGTAACCTTGGAGAGAACTAGTCTAATTTGTAGAACTTGGTTGAGTTAGTCAACCAAGTGAGATATGAACCTATTGAAAAAGCTAAAAAGGTGTGTTAAGTATACTTGGTCAACCTAGTAGACTGAATTGGATGTCTATAAATGTGTTAAGTTGAGCTAGTCAACCTAGTTGACTAGACTGCAAATATAGAAATGAAGAATCTAGAACTTTCACTATGAATCTTGAATATGAACCTATTACAAAGTGGCTAGAAATGTGCTAGGTCAACCCAATCAACCTAGTAGGCTAAATAAATTTTTTCATAGTCTAGAAACTTATGCTAGGTCAAGCTGGTTGATCCAATTGCTTATTCTTACACATAGATAAAAATAGATGGGTCAATAAAATCAAGCCAACATGTCAAAACATATGAAAAAAAGATGAAAAAATAAATAAAATAGGTGAAAAAATCTCTATAAGGGTTTGATTCATGTTGGGTTCACCAAAATTTAATGAAGGTGAAGCTAAAGTGGAGCTAATGCTAAATAAAAAAGGAATCAAAAATGGAAATGTGAAAACAATCTAGCCAGTGGTGGGATAAGATTCACATTGGGTTTACCAAAATGTATGTAATCAAAATTACATGGTGTGCATGAATCAATCTTGGATTGGATATGATATATCACACCTACACTTTTGATTGGGGCACACACTTGTTAAGCGGGAACATGACCAATATGAGGATCCACTAGACCCAATTAGGGGATCACTTGTAACAAATGTCACAACACGTCATGTTAGGAAAGGTTTCAAATCCTATAGTCTAAAATAATCACATAAAATCCCTAAAACATTCCTATGGTTTCTATATTCACTTATGATAATAAACAAGAAAGTAGACTAATCTAATAACAAGAAAAGTAAAATAATTTAGTGCTCATCAAAGCTTGTGGCACAAAGTAATGGGTTAGATGCAAAGTAATGAAATATATGTACAAAGAACTTAAAATAAATTAAGTATGAGTAACAACCTAATACATGGAATATGAGGAGTGATATTATTCAAGCCAACACTTGTGATACTTCTATCTACTAAAAGAGAAGAGAGCAAAATTAGAATATACTTACCTAAATGTGAACTCATCGTGACTTAAACTCTCCCTTGGCCAATGGGGCTTTACAAGAGGTTTTTTTTTGGTTTGTAAGGATAATTTTTTTAGGCCAAAGCATCTAAAACCTATCCATAAGACTAATATTATCAAAATAAGAAACCTAAGCTAAGACTCCTCAAGTAGAATTATGGAAGAGAAAATTGTGAAGAAGTGTGAGTGAATAATAACTCCTAATTGCTTTTATATAGAAATTACTAAAATGACCTTATATATATAGGAGTATTTGACCCAAAAATCACTCAAACATGTAGGCTATTATAAGTTGACTAGGTTGACCTAGCACATTATCAGGCTAATGCCTAAATTTTGTGATAGGTTGGCTAGATGGAAACTAGGACTAAAGAGCTAAAGTGATCATAGACTATGCTAGGTCAACCAAGTCAACCTAGATTGTTGAATAATAAAAAATGGTACTAAGCAAGGGAAAGAAGTATAGGAAGAGGAAAATACTAGAGGAATGTGAAAGGAAGGAGGGATAACTTAGAGAAAGGTTTTAAGAGCTAAAAAGATAGGGAATAATATGGAAATAAGGGACAAAAATCTTGCAAAGCACTAGAGGTCTACCCACCCCTTTCCTGGTGTACCCCTTAAGGCATGCACTCAAAGAGATCAAGTCGTGTTGGATTCCTACAAGATGTAAAGTGTCAATAATTGATAAAAGTGTGAAAATATTATGTGTATACACATAAAAGGCTTGATGATCTTAGTAATAAGGGGGCTCATCATTAGATTGGACTAGTTCCTCATAGGGAGGATTAGGGAAATAATCCTACATGTATGACTGATTTAGGTTCTCATAATGCTGTTGAATATTATAGAAAGATATATATGGATCATTTTGAAGCTACTGATGGGGGAGAAGATAACATTATTCTATATAGGCTACCATAGCCTAGAGAACATGAAGATAAATGAAATCACAATAAATAATATGTTTCATACCTTGATATAAGGACCAATGAATACTTAAAATTGTTTTTGAATATGAATGTGCTATAGACTTACTTTAATATCTAAAATTGGGTCCCACCAAGAATTCCAAAAACTATTAGAGGTTCTAGGTTGCAACTTGGAAAAGCAAATAGAATTTTCAAGTCCTCTACTCAAATCTAGTCCAATATGGGAACAACCCCAGGATATGGGCCACCTTAATGGTGTTTGACCTCTAGGATTTTTAATGAGGCTAGCTCCTTTGATGCATTATTTATCTAATTTATACTAATACCTACTAATTTTTTGGAAAAGGGAGAAAAGGATAAGTTAAAGGGGTAATCTAAGCTAATGTTAGTGATGCACCTAAATTGATTTTTCATCCACTATATTTCAACTTCTAAAGAACACTAATGAGATAATAAAAAATACTATATCTATAAGTAAAAATGTATTTTATGCATGATTATTTCATACAAAGGTTCACCATGTGATCAAAACCTAAGGGAAGTGATGAAAGGGTCTAATTTAAGGCACTAACTAGTCAATGTATCTACTTGCTAACTCCAATCAAATGACATTTAAACACTAAACATGACCTTCATAACACGGTAAGCTAGTATCTAGGTAGGATCAAGACTTGAAAATGGAAAGACTTCTACCACATATGCAAATCAAACTAAAATTAACACACTAGAATAATATAATAAAATTTGGAAAATAGTCCTTTATTTATCTCAAGAGGTTACAAAGATCAATCTTGGTAGATTCTAGTCATGCCCAAGAGAGGGATCCATTTTAAGGCTTAGAAGCCTCTATATATAGAAGAAAGGGATGAGATAGATAAATAAAATTAATGGGAGAGTGGAGAAGGGGGTCCCACTAACTAAGATCATATAATTTCCTTGAGCTCCTTAATGTATTAATGCCACTATAATTATTTGGTCATGAAGCCCAAGATTTTTACTACATGTAGTCATGAAAGGCTGCCTGAATATTCCTCGAGCTCCTTTGTATTAATGATCTTTACTCTAAGGATAAAATCCTTGTATTCATGGACCTGATAGAGTTATGTCTATATATGTTGTAGGTGGCTTCATGTTCCTATTGAATTATGGATGATTTGACTATAATATTTATACCTTGGCATGCTCTTTACTACAAATCCTAAACATGGATCTATTAAATATTGAAAACCAATTCATTTATTGGTTAAAATAGTCAATACATCTACCTAGATACACATAGATACACACACACACACACACACACACACACACACACATGTTTAAATATATATACATGCATACATAAATACATACATACATATATATATATATATATATATATATATATATATATATATGCATATACATACATATATATATACATATGTATATATATGCATATATATATATATGTGTGTGTGTGTGTGTGTGTATACATGTGTGTGTGTGTGTGTGTGTGTATATATGTATATGTATATATATTACATATGTATTTATACATATATATATATATACATACATATATATATATATATATATATATATATATATATATATACATATATACATATATATACATATATACATACATATATATATATATATCATTTGAATAGTTAGTATCCCACCCTGATCTATATTATGCTTTAAAAGACCTATTTTATCCTTGGGCATCATGGAAACTAAGAACTCATTACATATCTGGCTCTCCTTTGAATAACGGTAAACATAGTCATGACAAGAGACTAAAACCTTTTAAAATCAGGTCTGTAAGTTTTAAACAAACCTTAAACTAGGATCTTGATTGAGATTTTATGGTAGCCTTGGGCTTGGAATATTCATTTCGCTCCATCTAGATCCTATTCAATCTTAATTCCATGTATCTACTTTCCTTTGTCAAAAACTACTTCTTCAACCTCCATTGAAAGTACCCTAGGCTCACCTTTTCTCATTGGATATCAATTATCTAACTTAGGCCCATTAACCTTTTGACTCCTCTTGCACTGTTGATATTTATTTACATTATCAAATACAACTCATTGATCTACGTAAACCCACTAAAATCATCCTATCTCTGACTCTATTAGATATTGAAGTATGATGGAATAATGATCATTGATCTTTAGATTATTTAAATCTAAATGGATATCTACCATGGCTTAAATTAGATGTCTATATATATATACATATATATATATATATATATATATATATATATATATACATATACACACACACACATATATATATATACACATATATATATGTATATATATATACACATATATGTATGTATATATATATATATATATATATATATATATATATATGTATATATATGTGTGTGTGTGTGTGTGTGTGTGTGTGTGAGTGTGTATATGTATATATATATATATATATGTATATATATATACATATATATGTATATATATATATATATACATACATATATATGTGTATATATATATATATATGTATGTATATGTATATATATATATATCTATATATATGTATATATATATATATATATATGTATGAATGTATATATATATGTATATATATATATATGTATATATATACATATACATACATATATCATATATATATACACATATATATATACATACATATATATATGTATGTGTATATATATATATATATACATATCATTTACATAGTTAGTATCCCACCCTGATCTATATTATGCTTTAAAAGACCTTTTCTATCCCTGGGCATCATGGAAACTAAGAAATCATTACATATGTGGCTCTCCTTTGAATAAAGGTAAACATAGTCATGAAAAGAGACTAAAACCTTTTAAAATCAGGTCTGTAAGTTTTTTAAAAACTTTAAAATAGGAGCTTGACTAAGATTTGATAGTAGCCTTGGGCTTGGAATATTCATTTGGCTCCAACTAGATCCTATTCAATCTTTATTCCATGTATCTACTTTCCTTTGTCAAAAACTACTTCTTCAACCTCCATTGAAAGTACCCTAGGCTCACCTTTTCTCATTGGATATTGATTATCTAACTTAGGCCCATTAACCTTTTGACTCCTCTTGCACTATTGATATTTATTTACATTATCAAATACAGTTCATTGATCTACCTAAACCCACTAACATCATCCTATCTCTCATTCTATTAGATATTGAAGTATGATGTAATAATGATCATTGATCTTTAGATTATTTAGATCTAAATGGATATATACCATGGCTTAAATTAGATGTCTATGCATCAATCATTTGATGTCCACATGACTATCATTGATGTCCACATGACCATAAATATTTGAACCCTAATGGATAATTTTTGAGATTTATTTTAATGTCTATATGACCTTAAATAATGTATACATGAACATCAATGACTTTTGCATGACCATCACACTTTCAACACCAAATGGTTAATTACTAAATTTTACTTTGATGTTCATGTGACTGTCAATGACATCTGCATGATTGTCACACTATTTTTTTAACTTTGAAGGCTTGCATATTGATATATAAAAATCATTAAGGCACCAAATTAGTAGGATATGTTCATGGCATCCAAAATATGGATTCTGTGTGATCCTTCAACAATGAGATGATTTCTAGGAAAACTTATAAAATGCATAAGTAAATTGACTAGTTTAATTCCATATGAATTCTTGATGATGGTATGGTTCATTTAGACTTATTTCATGATATATTTTTAATCCTTCAAAGATACAATGATTTTACTAGGCCCATGTGAACTCATTCCATGATCCTACATGCATTGATCACCATAAGAACCTTCTTCCTCAAAATTTGACAAACTACACATTAATTTTACTTAAAGTGTTTTAAAATTTGTAGGCTACATGTGATCTTTATACCACTCATTAAATCCATAAATCTATTCATCTCATCCATTTCAAATAATAACTTTTGTCATCTTTTCAATCCAAGCAAAAGCTTGGTATGTGAGCCAAAATTGGCTAATAGGCTCCCAGGGGGAAAATAGGGTGGGAGGGTGTTTAAGAGATGAGATCCCATACACACTCTTTTGATAGGTTTTTTTATTCTTCCCCTAAACTTTTATCCCTAATAATTTTGGTAGTTTGGACCTCAATTCCCCTTTGGGATTTCCTGCTATTTGAGAGGAAGAAGATGAGTCTATGGTGGATGAGATCAGTTTTGGGCTTGGATTGAAAAGCCATGACTGTATTTTCAAGGAACATAAGCAATAAATATGGAATGATAATTTTATGAACCTTGAAATATTTTAAGAGAAAAATGTGGTGTGAGAAGATGTGGGTAAACTTACCTTGTAGAGTTAAATACTTAATGACATGTAGGCATAATTTCAGCCAATGCCTATGGAGGAAAACTATCAGGTATCCCTTTTTATTTGTTTGTAAGGTGGTGCTGGTATAAAATAAGGTCAAAACTAATTCCTACTTATTTCACTTATCTTTTTAATCTTTGGTACCTTTTCATGACATGCTCATGACCTCACCTATCATATCCTCTGAGATGTCAATACTTAAGCCTCTGAAGTTCACCCTCCTCTAACTCCATCCAATAGTGAAATATCTAGAGATAAATTCATCATGGACCTTAATTATTATAATAAACTTAGTGAGACAACATTTTCATATATTATGGCATACCTTCTAGTTACTTTGGACCTCAATGCATGATATTGGTTCAAGCCTATCCCTGCCACCTTCCATTACTTCAATTCTTTTCTTAATTATATTATGAAATGCTTCAAAAAAACTCGAAGTGAGAACCAAAAAAATATAATATTCATGAAACAAATTTTTGGTATTGAAATGATGCCTTGAAAGATGGCTTCATCTAGTACAATACTTTAAATAAGTGTAGACATGGGAAATGAATAATGAAAAGATGAATAATCAGGGTTGAGAAATAATGAAGATAAAGGGCACATCATGTAAAGAGATGTGAGGTAAAGAATAATAAATTCAAGGTAACAAAGGAAATTTCAATCCATCCTTACTAGTTTGAATTTATGTGAAATAAGAAACAAAACTTGTTAATTATTATAGTTTTACTAGAGATAATATTTCATTCATGAAAAAACTAGAAATGAGTATTACATGAATTTATTATATGTGTGGGAATATTTTTATATAAATTTATCATAAGATAAATGTCATTATTTTTCTAATCCATTGCATGAAATTCACTCACTTTATGTGTTAAGATATTTATTGACCATAACCTTAGGATCATTCATAAAGCTTATAAAGAAAATATATTTATTTGGATGAGCTACTATATTGGGTAAAAACCCTATATACAAACTCTACTTTCTAATATTAAAGTTTTGTGACCTCATAAATGGTCATAACCACATATACTAAAGATCTTAGTAAGCCTTAGGTTTTTAAAAATATCAAAGGTTAAATAGATATTACTAATAACATCCATTATTATAGCTATGTATGGATTGTACATCTATAAGTTACTGAAGGTATACATTCCAATTCAAGGTAGATAATCATATTACCCTAACTTATTAATAAGAACACTCAGATTAAGATAAAAGGTGGCATATTAATCAACATAAGAATTAAATGTAAATTATAGCATAAAATATGTATTAAAGGTTGTAAACAACATGAGTAACTCTTAAGATTTCATTGTGAGACCTAGATGGTAGTAAATGGTAAGACCAATTAGGAAGGGTAAATAAGTTTATAAGTTAGGGTTTGAAAAAAAAATAAAGGGTTATAAAAACCAACAACTAAGACATTTTTATAAACCACTACGTAGAGTTATTAATTCCCAAAAGAGATTAATTATTTGTAACGAGTTAACACACTTCAGGTTGTTTAAAACCTATAATGCACCTTAGCTTATAAGACCTTAAAAATGAATGGAATAATTTAGGATGTAAAAAAATGAGTTATATTATTGGATGAACTTAACCAATAAAAATGTATGAATTTATAATTGTT